>JAULCC010513597.1:0-10792 GCA_032358795.1 Nuttallia obscurata | reverse complement strand
TATCCAAAATCGTAGGTGCTGGGAGCCAGACTACAGGGTTAGACGTTACTTTTGAGTTTCAAGTCTAAGAACGGGTTGGGGAATTCCAAGTCTGGTTTTGAAAAGTTTTGTGACCAAGGGACCAGGTATGGTTTAAGGTAACTATATTGTCTCCGTGAATGTTTGATTTCCTTTTTTACAACCACTTCAGAATGCCAAACTACAGAAAACGGTAATAATCTAGAGAATATTGCTACATGTTGGTATACGTTACCTGAAGAGAAACAGGACAAGGACTATAAAACGTCAAACATCAATCATACACGCCCCGTAAAATCACGAAACAAATGTAAGTTCACCATCAACAGGTCTATCTTTTATCTATCATCTATATGAACATACCATTTCATTTTATTATTAGAACAGTCCCCGACCTTTACGAAAATAAAGATGGGATATATCTTAAAACTTTACGACTGCATCGGCATTTAAGTTTTAATAACATTTTTACATTTTCAATAACTTGTTTTCGCAACATTCTGATGTTATGTTTTTTGTTAAAGTACATGTACATGTATGGCTTTTTTTCGAGCTCGGAATTACTTTTCTGTATTTGTATGAATACAACTGATCGTGGAGCTTATGATTGTCTACTTTACGTAGATATACTGACCTCCAGTATTTTGTTCGTCTATAAGTCTATAAAGTCCACTATTTCATGTAATGCGATATATAATGTCTTGATAGTAACACATTATGTATAGATATGTAATATTTAAACAATATGTTTCATAATAAGTCTTCTTTAACATTTTCATAAACATTTCTCTGTCTTCAGTTTACACCATACTAATGGGGAACTCAAATTCATAATTTTAAACAAGAAACAATCATACTTAACAAAACAAACATATAAAATTCAATATACATGTAGGTAATTTTTTTCCTTTGCACTTTCAGTATTTTGTATATAAAATATCGTCTGTAAATATAACTATATTTTGACTAAGCGGTTGGTGACCAGTGAAGGTTTTTTTTGCGCAACTTCCGTCTTGCAAGTTACAGGTAGAACTTCCGTGTCGCAAACTACTGGTAGATGAAATGTTTATGGACTGCATGATTCATTTGGAATCACCCCACCCACACCTCATCTGATCTTACATACGACTCGTTCCAAAAATTTCCTTTGACCTATGTATTTTATCCTCTCTGAGAAAACTCCCCTTGCAGTTGAGGAGAAAATACTAGCCAGTCAATGTGAAAAGTTGAAACTAAGTTGAATTGTGAATATGGTTAATTTTATCAATGTCTCCCCTTTTTCTTAAATGGATGGGGGTAAATACGTTGTTTTATTTGCAAAATTGCAACCTAGAATGGACGAGTGACCTGTTGTTTTATCATTATACCTTAAGTAACGAAATTCTTAATTTTTTTATGACAAAAGACTTGTAAAAATATGATTATTTATAAGATTTATCCTAAAACATGGTGATTATAATAATAGTGTTGTGCGTATGATGGTTTGTGATATATGTGTTGGTGTCAATGGTTTGTGATAGATATGTTGGTGTGTATGTTGGTCTGTGATAGATGATTTGTTGTTAATGTTGGTTTGTGATAGATGTGTTGGTGTAAATGTTGGTTTGTGATAGATGTGTTGGTGTAAATATTGGTTTATGATAGATGTGTTGGTGTAAATGTTGGTTTGTGATAGATGTGTTGGTGTATTGTTGGTTTGTGATAGATGTGTTGGTGTAAATGTTTGTTTGTGATAGATGTGTTGGTGTATTGGTGTTTTGTGATAGATGTGTTGGTGTAAATGTTGGTTTGTGATAGATGTGTTGGTGTAAATATTGGTTTGTGATAGATGTGTTGGTGTTAATGTTGGTTTGATATAGATGTGTTGTGTGTATGTTGGTTTGTAAAAGATGTGTTGTGTAAATGTTGGTTTGTGAAAGATGTGTTGGTGTAAATGTTGGTTTGTGATAGATGTGTTGGTGTGCATGTTGGTTCGAAATAGATGTGTTGGTGTAAATGTTGGTTTGTGAAAGATGTGCTGGTGAAAATGTTGGTTTGTGATTTATGTGTTGGTGTAAATGTTGGTTTGTGATAGATGTGTTGGTGTGTATGTTGGTTTGTGATAGATATGTTGGTGTAAAAAGTGGCTTGTAATAGATTTGTTGGTGTAAATGTTGGTTTGTGATAGATGTGTTGGTGTAAATGTTGGTTTGTGATAGATGTATTGGTGTATTTGTTGCTGTGTGAAAGATGTGTTGTGTATATGTTGGTTTGTGATAGATGTGTTGGTGTAAATATTGGTTTGTGATAGATGTGTTGGTGTAAATGTTGCTTTGTGATAGATGTGTTGTGTAAATGTTGCTTTGTGATAGATGTGTTGTGTAAATGTTGCTTTGTGATAGATGTGTTGTGTAAATGTTGGTTTGTAATAGATGTGTTGGTGAAAATGTTGGTTTGTGATAGATGTGTTGGTGAAAATGTTGTTTCGTGATAGATGTGTTGTTGTATATGTTTGTTTGTAATAGACATGTTGGTGTATATGTTGGTTTGTGATAGATCTGTTGGTGTATATGTTGGTTTGTGATAGATCTGATGGTGTGTATGTTGGTTTGTGATAGATATGTTGGTGTAAATGTTGGTTTGTGATAGATGCTTTGGTGTATATGTTGGTTTGTGATAGATATGTTGGTGTAAATGTTGCATTGTGATAGATGTGTTGGTGTAAATGTTGGTTTGTGATAGATGTGTTGGTGTATATGTTGGTTTGTGATAGAAATGTTGGTGTATATGTTGGTTTGTAATAGATGTGTTGGTGTAAATTTTGGTTTGTGATAGATGTGTTGGTGTAAATGTTGGTTTGTGTTTGATGTGTTGGTGTATATGTTGGCTTGTGATAGTGGCGTTGGTGTAAATCAAGGTTTATAATTACAATGTTTGTGTATATTTTGGTTTGTGAAAGTTGTGTTGGTGTATAGAGTGGTTTATAATCGTAGTGCTGGTATATATGTTGGCTTGTGATAGTGGCGTTGGTGAATATTAAGGTTTATTATTGTAGTGTTGGTGTAAATGGTGGTTTATAATCGTGATGCTGGTATATATGGTGGTTTATAATTGTAGTTTTGTTGTAGTTTTGTGTTAGCGTTATTTATTGATCATGTAGCTTTATATACTTAATACTTATTTTGGTTGTTGTTTTTTCCCTACTTTTCAACAAGATTTGTCTTTGCTTTGTATGATTTTGTCTACAGATAATTAGATATTCTAACAAGAATGACGCTACCATTTTCAACTGCTGTAACACTATGTGATATTGTCTTTCGGGGAAAGGTCGAAACTAGCGTTGAAAGGACTTGTGGCCCCACCTCCTTCTCTGAAAATATAAAGAGAAACAAATTGTATAAGTTAATTAATAATTAATAATTCGGATGTTGAGAGAGCAGGATGCACTGAGTTCGCTTTTTGATATTGTGACTGCCATGTTTCAGCGAATAATGGTCATCTGGTGTGGCCTGAAAAACACCAAATTATATGTTCAGTTTATAATGACCTGACGTCTGGTCAGCGAGCCCAGCCCACGAGTTCCGCCCAGCGTATCCAACGAGCCTATTCATCGTATCCAGCCCTCGTTTTCTAGAATGCCTTCACACTGCCAATGTTAGATATAGAGTATAAGAACCCACCATGAGTATTCATGTAAGATAGGAATATACTACCCGAGGGTCAGAAATCTCGGCAAGCATCGTCCCTCCGTTGATTTCTGAGCCCGAGGGTGGGATATTCCTGTCCTACATGAATTAAAAAATGGATAGATTTTTTCTCTCCCATTAACAATAGAATATTTACTTATATCTTCTACGAATCACATGTGAGTCACACGGGGAAATTCTCTATCTCATATGGACAGAAATGGGAGAAAAGATGATCCTTTGTGCAAATATTTGAACCTTTCGCTCGGATTGTCTGGGCACTTATTAATGACAGCTTCAGTAATCACGGCAACTGTTCAAACCTACCGACAGGGTGCTCTTACGATTTACAAAATAGGCCGCCAGGAATATAGTTATATTCATCAGGTGGACTTGTGGTCCAGTGGTAACGCGGGGGTTCAAATCCCGGGAAGCTTTTCAGTGTCTCCTACCTACACGGAGGCCGAGAAAAATTGCCGGTGATACTTGAAGTGCCTGTATGAGTAGCTCAATAGCCCGCATTGAATTGTGACAAGACCTGTCACAAGGAGTCCGAAAGAGCTTTGACAACGAGCTAAGAACAACATCGATAATGTGAAACTGAGCTGAAGCAGCAGTCAAAGACGCGTAGTCGAGTGCATGTACGTTGGTCTGGTAAACAAAGACAGTGGCAAGTCAGCGGGGGTAATTGTGGGTGACAAGCAAAACCAGGCATGGATGGCAAAAGTAGGCAGAGAAAAGGAGGAGGAGGAGGGAAAAAATCTCCAAGAACATCTTGAGCTTTGGGATAAATCTCGCGCTTGCAGTGAATTGGACTGATGCAGTACATGCATTCATAGACAAAAATACAAGGACCGCCGTGGCCGAGTGGTTATAGTGGTAATAGTCGTTGATTTGCAGTCTCTCAGCCCCTCACCGTTGTGGGTTCGAATCCCGGTCTGGGTACTTCGATTTTTTCAAGTGAGGAAGCCTTCCAGCTGGCTTGCGGTAGGTCGGTGGTTCTTCCCGGATGCACTCTGTGCCTGAAATAGTGTACAGAGGTCCCCCGGGGTCTTCCTCCACCTGTAATTAGCTGGACGTCGCGATATGACTGAAATACTGTTAAAGCGACGTTAAATTCCAAAAACAAACAAACAGAAAAACATACTCTAGAACGCAAGCTTATCATGCGTTGTGGATGATTTTGTGAAGGTACAAAACTTGATTAGGGAAATGAGATTAGGTGTGTCGACGTAGTTGTAGCTCAGTCGATAGAGCGAAGGTCCAAGTTTCCAGTCTGCACATGTTTCTCATTCTGTAACATTTGGTGCCCAACATGAGGCCGTGACTAAATATGATCCGAGAATAAGATTATGTTAACCTTGGTTTTTTTTAGAATCTTTCTAAAATTGTGGACGAATCTCAAATGATAAAGGAAGAGTGTGTTACGGTATACTAGTAGATTTTGAAAAGTAGATAAAATGTATGTGTGGTTTGTTTGTTTGTTTAATTTACGTCACTTTCTGTCAGCTAGGGCTAATGGACGTCCCAGAGAGAGGGAAGCTGATACACAGAACTATTCTGTAGAGATTTATGGTTCTTTAATGTGCCCAGTGTATAGCACTAGTAGCTACACTTGGGGCTGAACCCGGCCGGTCCCTTTATCCTGACACCGACAAACCAGTCGTAATGCTAACCCTAAATCCTGAGTGTCAAGGAGGGAAGCCATTACTACCATTTTTAAAGTCTTTAGTATGACCGGCCGGGGATCGAACCCGCGGCCTCCCGCATCGAAAGCTGACGCTCTACAACGTGTGCTAATCGGGCGGTTTGTATGTGTGGCTAGTTAGCTCAGTCGATATAATATTCGATCTGTGTGCGAAGGGGCCCCGGGTTCATGTCAAATTTTTCTCATAATGTAACACTTCCACACGTGAAAAAGTCGCCCGCAATCTGATTCATTCTGTGCAACTATAACATCGCTCATATTTGCAGGATCGAACTTATGTGGTTTAAACATATTTTATTGCTCTATATTTGTACAACATGTTATAATTTACAAATACATCAAACAAGTTACATGCAATATTACAAATATATAAGCAAAAGGGTTGGGCCACAAATTCTTCTATAAACATTAGCTACGGCCCTCCCCTTTTGGTTATTTGATTTATAGTTCAAAACCTTGCAGATGGTTGCACAAATTGATACAATCAACATGTATTACAATACAAAAATAATTAATATTAATGCTTCTGAGACAAGAAAGGAGACAGTAAAGAAGAAAAAGACAGGAAAGAAGAATGTTAAGATATTTCTTAACATAAGAAGTGATAAATGTGTTTTTGTTCTCTCAGTGTTGGTTTGATACAGAAGAAGCTGCAAATCTGTTGGTATCTTTAATGTACGATTGAACTGCTGTAAAAATTTGCAAATTATCATCGTCAGATGAGCCAAATAAAAGTAACTGAACGTTAAGTGGGTGAAACTTGTGGGTGGCCCGGATTTATGTAATATCACAATCTCCGCCATGATTTTAGTGACAGGGCCAACTTGATGGATTCTTTTCTCACCTCTCTGTTTCAAGTGCTATAAGTTTCATTAACTCGCGAGAATGCTTGCACGTACCGTTAAGACACCGGGGAACATGGTTCAGCTAACCGACTGACTTTAGTAAAATAAACTTGCGCCACTCCGTGTCAGTTGTACTGTCTGAAATAAGTAGATACTTCCTGATACAAGAGTTCAGTTTCATCTATTCAAACATTTATAATCTTTATGTACTCTATAGTAATAACGCCATATTTTTGTCCTTGCAGACGGCATTGAGGCTAAAATTATTTTGTATGGTGGCATATTACTGCCATAAGATAATCTTGTTATGTTCACGAACAGCTTCGTGTTAAGTACTTAATATCAATTTTAATTATCTAGATACCATATTATCTGATAAAAAACACGATTGAAAGTGCCCTGAACCGCAGCTATTTTTCATTTGTACAATGCTTACAGGTGTGATCTAGTTTTGATCTGCGATTTCTACCTTAAAAAAAGCAACATTAACAATAATAAGTTCACTATGTAAGATAAGTGGAATATAAAAACTGTATATATACTGTCTATATAACAGGTGGTCACAATCACCAGTGCAAAAGGATGCTGCCGCATAAAGCTCGTTTTTATATCTATATATCTATTTGATTTAAGTCACTTTCCGACAACTAGGGCTAATGGGCGTTCCAGAGGGAGAGAAACGGATACAGAGAATTCTTCTTTAAAACTCTCTGGTTCTGTTTACCTGTCCGCTGTATAGCACTGATGCACGTCAGACTTAATCTGGCCGAACCGTATGGATACATCCTCATACCGACACATCAGCCGTAATGCGAAACCTGAATCCTGAGCGACAAGGAGGGAAGCCATTACTACAAATTTTAGAGAATTTGGTTTGACCTGGTCCGGGATCGAACCCACGACCTCCCGCACCGGAAGCGGAAGCTCTTTCACTGATCTGACTAGGATCATATAGTCCATGAACTAAAAGATAACAACACGGGATGCTAGTAATAAAAGAATAATTTCACTTAAATGATTGTACGCATCATTAAATCAAATATACAAGTAATTCAACAGTGTCAGATAAAATAACAAATATCATAGTAAACCTTTCTAGTCCTTTACGTGATGACATAAGTAACAGACAGGTTACTGTGTCAGTAATTCCATTGCACCATCCACAAACCCCGGACTACTTTTTGCACTGGAGCTACTGCACTCCAGATATGGCCTAGGATATCGAATATCTGAAAACTGTTGCAAATGTTGAGATACATTCAGGAAATATTGATGCACTATAATTTTAAGTGATACTGTGGTAATAATTACAAAATTAGTAATTTTACCTATAAAACTAACCCCGTTATTCACGGCGTAAACGTTTTTAGCGTGGTTTCAGTGACTTTATTAATGATAACTGTAAAGAGTTTCATCTCGAAACCTCTTGCATTCAAGTTATTTTCATAGTTTTACAAACTTTTGCAGATATTTTGAAACTTCTGAAGTTGAACCAAATCTGGAGTTTAGTTATTTTAAATGAACAAAAAGAAGAACTATTTCTTGCGGATGATTATTATCTTGAACCGTAAAGAGTATTTTTGTGTAAAAAGCCTAACGTGATCTTAACAACAAAATGATACATGTATATCAAGACATGTCATGCATTGTCAAAATAATTATCGCTGTATTCTAGAAATAAGATGCACAAACTGTCGAAGTCATGTGTTTATTTAAGTGATAGAGATATGCGCTATGTCCTGTTAGATATACATGTATATAAAATTTATTTTAAGCATGTGCTGCGTTTACCTTTCCTTGTTGTCATATTTTACCGGCAATTACACCATAAATATAATACTCAATTGATTAACCCCTATTGAGCAAATATTGTCATAACTTTACATTGCCATTTGGATTGCATCCGTCCAATCACGGAACTGTCTATATAGAATTACTGTCAGCATATAGCAAAGGCGCTAAGCTTTGAATAGGTTTGACAAATTTGCATCAAGCTCGAACTATTTGGTAATTGAATAAACAGTAATGAAATTTAAAAAAAACCCAAACAATTTAGACGAACCAAAAAGGTTAAAGAAAACATCAGCCACGTGCGCACGTACCGCTCCTGCTACGATATAATTACATGTACAGGGATACTGAAATAGGGTTTTATTATATAGAATCATGACTGTGACGAGTAAATAGTGTAAAGGTAATTTTAAACAAGAAAGGTAAATATTAATTGTATGGAGTCACATTTCTTCCATCAGGTAGCCTCTTAACTTTCATGAAAAGTTTCACGTTAACAATGGATACTATCTCACACGGTTACTATTTAACCTTGAGCCTGCTAAGGGCGACCGTGGTAGAATTTGCAAACAGCTTGGGTCCAGATTAGACACCGAGTAACATGGCGTCTATTCAGGATCCACTCTGTTTGACACTCGGCCAATTGTTTCTCCAAATACTGGGCGATTCTGATGAGTTTTAAAATCTAGTCAGACGACAGTTTAAGCAGACGACATTTTTTCAGCAGGCTTAGGGTTATGAGAAAACTTGGAAACTCTCATGAGCGTTAGATAAATATGTTAACCTGGAGTATATTCTTTTATCACATGATGTTGCTTATTTCCGGTGTAATATAATCATCACGTATTTTCTTATACAAACAACACGTTATATATCAAAACACGTCACAAAATCAATAAGAAAAATCTTATTAACCTCTTGTTGTATTGTCATGTGATAAAAAGAATATCAGATTCGTTTTCATTTTACATGAAATTTTAATAAGACTCGTCCTGGAACCTTTATTAAGCTCGCCATAGGCTCGCTTTAAAAGATTCCTGGACTCGTCTAATAAAATTTTGTATAAAATGAAAACTCATCAGATATCCTCTTTTTATTTCTCTATACTGCCACAATATATCCAAGAAGTTTTTGTTTTTGAAAACCGTCGCGAAACTTTTCACGAAACTAGGCATGATAAAATTCATCTAAAAACGAAATTAGCAATTTTTTTCCCCAAAGCCTTCAAGACATATTTAATGATAAAAGTTAGAATATTTTTTTGTGCGGGCGCGGTTGTGCTATAAAGCAAAAGCCATCCAAATAAATAATCTATGTAATTGATAAAAGTACCATGATATTTATTCACTTATTGTGGCAGTTTGTGGAATTAAATAGGAAAACAGTATGTTAATATATTTATCTGACTTGCGTGAAAACAGGTTCCAGTTGCTACACCATCATGCGACATAATATACAAAGGTAACGCGAAACTTTTCATGATAATGTTCATCATTATGTTTTGGCAGAAATATGCCACCATAGAATGTAGATTGTTTCTATTGAAAGGTAACGAGCGTCATCGTTGTGAATTGCGTAAAAGGCCAAATATGTTGTTTTTATATTATATAACGATTGTTAATTTGCCACCGTAGGATTCGCACTTGACGCTTTATCAGAAATAATATTCAAATAAGTAAAGGATACTTTAAGTGTTGTATAACTGTACAATTGGAAAATAATATCCTTTTTGTGATTGCCTTGGCTGATAACGATCAACGTTGGAAATAGCTTTTTTGAAGTTAAAGAAATAACCCATCAATGTAAAAGCTATCTATTCATTTCAATTTTAATACTCGCGGTAATACCGGAAATCCGGGTATATTTGTTTTTCAGCAAAGCGCTATTGTAAAATTTGGGAGTTCATTATAAGCCTGCTGCACGATCCAACAACGAATCCAAAACTGATATGCTGGGAGAATAAAGATGAAGGGACATTTAGGCTGATTGAACCCAAGACCATATCAGAATTGTGGGGACTGAAGAAAGGTAACAAGTATATGAACTACGAGAAATTGAGCCGGGCAATGAGGTATGCATTTTATTATTTAAGTACAGTGATAGGTACAAATTCAACAAAGACATGCATGTGATGCAAGATATACATCACACAAATAATACCCAGTATACAGAGGCTTATCAGTCAGTTTGGTAATAAATCAGCGATATGCATAGATGTCTCTGTAAAATCTTGAACTTTTGTAAGAAGCGTATTTCTTAAGTTATTTAACTAGATTTCATTTTCAACCGAATTGATGTCACACGGTTTGCAGATTCTTTCATTTCATTTTTAATAATATGAGTTAAAACACGGAATTCGAAAAAAATCATTCCAAAATCAAAATGCCGAATTAATGTTTGTTTTAGACCTCAAATGACTCTTTCCATGTATGTCCTCTTATTCCCTGAATGGTTTCGAGCTTTCAGCAATCATTATTTTGCTTATGTGACGTGAAATTATATAGATAATAAATGTCCCTGAACCGTTGTCATAGAGTTTGCATGTTTTTTTGTGCACGTGCCTGTCTCGTCCTTTGTACATAGCTGGGTACATTAGCTGCCAAGTCGCTTTTCTGTCCAAAGTATCCTGCCTAAAAATAGAAATAGATTCGCACCGAGCTATCTTTTCTATCGTTTTCTACAAATTAATTTGTAATGTTTTGTACCCATCAAACTCACACACACACACACACACACACACACACACACACACACACACACACATA
>JAULCC010513043.1:0-10796 GCA_032358795.1 Nuttallia obscurata | reverse complement strand
CTCTTACGATCATGCCAGGGTTAAGCAGTGGTCCCAATTCTTGTGCTAAATTAGCACGCCCCAGGCCCACATGGGGCTTCAAACCATGCAGACCTTGACCAGAAAACACACAGGGCTGCCTGGTTTTCCAGTTATTTTCATTCTGACACTATACTGCAATAAAATTATAAAACTGACCCACTGAACAACAAATATTATGGCACAAATAATGCATGACAATCAAGCTGAAGTATTAAACATTAACAAAACAAGGGGTTACCCCTTGTACAGTATATACATAACTGAAGAACAGCAATTTACAACTGATACTTCAGATTGTTTTTAACACTACTAAAGTCTAATGCTGAATTTACATTAATAGATCATCCAAAGGTGATAAAATTATTATTCATGCTACATGGTAAATTCTCAAACATCTCTGTTTTCTGACCTTGGGGACTGATCAAGTGTAGTACTGGTTAGCAAACCCTGTTATGGTAGTCCCTGTAGATGTTTGGGGTGGGTCTACACAGTCCAGCTTACTTTCTTCAGAGGGCTTAAACAGGCTATACACCCATTTACTGGACACAAAGTTTTAACTTCTCTCATTTTTAGCCATGTAGTCTATCAAGTTTCATCTAAACATGTCTCATCAATGGACACTGTAAGCGCCACATTCAGTTGTAGCCTCACTGTGAAAATAACAAAGGGCCACTACTCTAACATGGCAGTGTTGGAATTTGTATTCATGTATTTGTATTATGACAACTTCCAACTAGTTTTAATGATCAGTTTCAATAATATATACAACTATTACAGTTTCAATAATATATACAATTATTTACAAAACAATATCAAGTACAATTCTTTTACAGAATGATAGATTAATGGATGCATGAATAGACAGAAAATAGGGGAAAACAACAATCATATGTCTCTCCCTTTAAAGTGGAAGCAACAATACCGATAAGCACAAATATTCATTTTGAGGCACTTGACATGGCACTCTAGTTATTCAGACCTTCTTTAAAAAACATACACATATTAACTGATGCAACTGAGACAATAATATTGGTAGTGATAACTTAGGCAAAATTACCTAACCCGTAGCCTGCTTAGAAAAATGCTGTCTGCTTAAACTGTCGTCTGCCTGGATTTTAAAACACATCGGATTTGCCCAATATTTGGAGAATTAATTGGTCGAGTGTCAAACAGCTTGGATCCGGATTAGAGGCCAAGTTACTCAGCACCTGATCTGGAACCAAGCTGTATGCATATTCTATCACTGTAGCACTTAGCAGGCTAAGGGTTAAAACACTGTTTACAGATGCATGATACAAGCTCCAAACATTTTTATAAAAAAATCTTAACTAAATACAATGTCCATGAATCTTTCTGACATTTTTAATCATACTCAAAAGTTATGTAAATAAAAATGGTAAAAATTAAACACCATGTAAATTTCAACAGATCTACCTTACCAGTTTGAATTCAATAAATCAGATGCACCTCAGTTGTTTCATAATTCAACCACTCAAATGTCAACCAATCAAATTAAATAATCTTTAAAAATACTACTCAAAACTATTGCATTAGTTTTGTTCAGTGTTTTGAGATTATCCTTAAGTCAGAATTTACAAAATGTCAAAAATTTAATATCAAAGGCTTCATAATTGGCATAGTTAATTGTTGAGATATGTTATGTATTTATCACAGTTAAAACACTGGCCACCATAAAGAGGTTCTTCACATACAGACTTGACCTTTCACTGTATAGTACTGGGGCTGGTACAATATCAGCCTTGTTTTCTTCACACTATCACACTGATCCTACAAGGCCAACTTTGGAGAACTAGCTGGGATATATTGGGGAAACTAATTAAACTTACCATTTAAAGAGATCTCTGAAGTTAGGGGTAAAAATAATTATAACCTCCTGACTGCTGTCAATGCAAAATAAATCCTGCCCATTTTGTAAACAATCTAAACATTAATTTCAATATTTCCAAGCAACCCAAACTTCAATCAATTGTTACAAAAACTGTTTAAAGCATAGAAATAACATATAAAACTAACTGATGACATTAACGAGCCTAAATCTATACCAGCTGAAATGACCTGCTTTTTACTTGGTGAAATTTGGTTGTTTGGTCACTTTATATGTCAAACCTTCAGTCCTCCTAATTTTATTGTGTTACCCCAAGTAATTACAACCTCTATCAAAACAAACTGGTGCATGCGGGAATCAATACCTTATGACTCAAAATTTTCTTCTTTATGATTGAGAATGTTCTTCTTTTGTTTCTCACATGTGAAAACCTAATAAGCTACTTACAAAACTTCTTTTCTCCTTGCCAGCATCATAGTTTTTTTTTTAAATAATAAGTAATGAAGGTGCTACCAAAATAATCATTTAACACAGAATGTTGTTTTAAAGACTGTATTTGACAATTTCATTCATGTATGTGTAACACAGGACACTATAATATTCTTAGAAAAAGGTGGCATAGGAAAAGTCAACATTGCTATATTTTCATAAGATATCACAAATCCTTTGTAAATATACTTATTAGCAAACCATAGTTTTGAAGTTAAAACCAAAAATGAGAAATTTTTGACTCAATCTTATAAGACATTGTGATCCCTTCAACAGTTTACACACAAAAGCCCCAATCATGTATAGGATAATATGACATTCATACCAATCAATTAGCTTGAACTAGATGTGGAGATTAAAGCTGAGAGTAAACTTATTTAAGGAGATGTTATATAATATTAGTGTATATTGTGATAGAGGGCTACTATAGTATATGAGTTGTATGATTGTACAGGTCAAATACATGTAGGCAGTTCAATGGAATATGAAACACTAGACACAAAAAATTCAGTTTCTGCAAAGTTGATTTAACCCCTAACCTGTTGAAGATTCATTACTTATACATTTTGATAGCTGAATATTAGGTACTGAAATTATGTCAGCTTAATAATCATAGCTGAAACTTTGATAACTGAATATTTTTTACTGACATAAAGTCAGCTTTATATTCACAGATAAAACTTTCATAACAGAATATATACATTACGGAAATGATGAATACTGAATATTCATAGGTATCACTTTGATAACAGAATGTACATTACTGACCCTTTAATATTCATTCCTAACACTTTCTTGCCTGAATATTCATTTTTAATTTCTCTATTCTATTCAGAGTTAAGCAAAAACTCATTAGAACCAATATCAATGTTGAAATGATCTGAGTCAAAAATGAATGAGAAATCATGTGAATTTGAGTTCAGCTTAAATTCAATAACAGATATCACTCTCTCTTCCCAGTATATAGAATGACCATCAATGAATGGTTACCAGTCTAAAATGGACACTTGTATACAACAGTCACTTGATGTATCCAAATATATTTACATTATATTGGCAAAGCAACTGTAGTTTCAAAGATGTGTAAGTTCAATCACACAAGTAATTGAAGTTGGAATGTATGGTGATTGATTGATTGAGTTGGGTTTTATGGCATCGCAATGCTGTATAAGTTATATGGTGCCATTCAGGAAAAAACTTGTTGGATCCACATCTCATTTACATCAAGATAAAAAAATATGGGGGTATGGATCCAACAACTTAACACCAGCTGGAGAATCAGAGATGCAGAAACTCCAGATTCACATTAAAACTCTGTTAGTCGCCTCTTACGATCATGCAAGGGTTAAGCAGTGATCCAAATTCCTGTGCTACATTAGCATGCCCCAGGGCCACATGGGGCTGGAATGTATGTGGTACTTTAACAAAAATATGTGGACCCTTATATTATGGGAAAAAATAAATATAATGTAATGCTTGCAATTGGTTATAAAAGCTCATAAACTCAAAAAAAAATTGAGTGCATAATAGATAATATCTTGTTTAACACAATTCATTATGCATTTAAGTTTACCTTACACAGTTCAAGCATGTATGCTCACTCAATTCAGTTCAATATGCTTATTAACCTGCCTAATGCAGTTCATAAGGCATATAAACTCCTCTAGCAAAGTTCATACTATATACAAACTCACTCATAAAAGATGTATCAGGAAGCAAATAAACTCAATCAATCATGTTCACAAAACTCATTCCTGAGGTCAATAAACTCCTTCCACTGAAAGCATTAAAAGTTTAAATCCAGATATACTTAAAAATACTGTTAAACCAGAGGTGTTTTAGCTTCTTTTAGTTGCAGTATCTATTTTCAAAAACCAAATAACAAAAAGACCTTGCTTTAAGTACTTAAGCAACCCAAAATTACACACTTCTGAAGACATTAAAATGTTTCCAAAACAAACTAGCTGTGATCTTGTAACTTTAGTGCTTCTCTTTACTTATGTTAAACAAATTCAAATTTTACATCTATCATAAAGAACATTCCTAAAAACTTATCAGAGTCACGATTAATGTTTCTTGAGTAGGACCTGTACTAACATGTACAGATAAAGTGCCTTACTAGAGAGCATCAAACTGAAGATCCTTACAAGTCCAAAGTTTGGACCAATCAGATACAAGTCCAGTGTTTGGATCAACCAGCTACAAGTCCAATGTTTGGACCAATCAGCTAAATGTCCAATGTTTGGACCAATCAGCTACAGATATACGTCCAATGCTTTGACCAATCAGCTACAAGATCAATTTTTGGACCAATCAGTTATGAGTCAAATGTTTAGACCAATCAGCCACAAGAAAAATATCTGGACCAATCAGTTACAAGTTCACAGTGCTCACACAAGCTTTTCCCTATTTCCTATTCCTGACTAGATCTAGAAAGAGATTTCAAACCTAAATAGTGAATGACCAAGGAGACTGACTCTGACCTCGATCTGTGACCTTGAACTTTGTCATACTGATTAGGCTCTACAACAAAAAATGTTCCTACATTCTCAAAATCAATTACAAACTTGATAAAAACTGATAACAGTACAATGAAAAAATGTTTTAAGATACAACTTACATATATTTTGAGACAGACTTGTCCACACCGCATCTTGAACACTAAATAATGAGCCTTTCTGCCAGATAGGGTCCAATATCACAGAACCAATGAAAAAAGGTTTTTTTCATTTTCTACAGCAATGACTTCTGCTTATATTAGTACAGTAGTGTAAATATCAATCCCCTAAACTCATTGAAAATATGTCTTTATTACAATGAACCTACATCTACAATTTCTGTATCGATCATAGGTAATATCTGGATCCAAGCTGTTTATATGTATGTTATAGATGCTGGATATATGTATGGACCACACTAACTCAGATTTATTCAATCAAAACACATATAAAGAAGGTTCATGTAGTTTGACTATTAGCTGGTAAATGTAACTTTTTAATCAAAAAGCGCTCATTCATTTTTAAATATGCTTAACATGCATGTTTCACTTTGTACATTAAAATATCATATTTGATATATGTGATATAAAAGTGTATGTGTGTTCAAACATGAATAGACACTGAATAGAATATCTATGAAAAAACTGTTATATTCCTGAAACACAAAAATAATGTGTGATCTGAAATTCTTAGAAAGGCAATGATGTACTTGATTGAGAAGTATATCCATTATAGCAGTTTTAACCTTTAAAAAGTTTACAAATGGATAAACAAATCATGGAGCACTGTTTTCATGTCATCATACTGTTGTCACATTTCCTCTTGGCTTAAAAAACATAATTTGAGATTAGTAAGAGTAAAATGTTATGCTACACCAGCAGTGTGGGAGCAGAATAGTGATTACCTTCACAAACAATTTGTAGCTAGACCAGATGGCGCAATTTGGGTGTCTGATCTGAGATCCAAACTGTTTGCTACTCATATTATAATTTTAATATTTATTCAGAAAAGAAGTTTTTCAGACTTTTGGCAGATGAAAACTTTTTCAGTAGATGACAATTCAGCACTGAAAGGGTTAAACAAAATCTATGGTCTATGGAAAAACAAAAATAGTCACAGAACAGGAGTGTTTTGTTTAACTGGCTCAAAGTATGATCATACTCAAATGGTTTGTCAGTCCTGTATGTGTCAGCCTTTTCTTTTGACAATTGTCACAACTAATAGGAACTAGGGTACTGGAAGATATAAATCAATGTGTTCTTTAAAAAATCGTAGAAATTTCATGTTTTGAATTTATAGTTGACTCATATCTCTTTTAATAACTAGTCTATATCAACTAATGGGCTCAGCTGTTAATTTGGTAAAGTTTTGCTTTCTTTGTCATGTGCTCCTCCTACTTCTGGGGTGTATTGTCAGCCATCAGTCTCCACTAAATAAAACTGACATATAAATAATACTGACTTTTAAACAAGAGGACCATGATGGTCCTGTAATCGCTCACCTGAATATTTTTCTTTACAAAATTACTTCATGTAATCCTAATGTCTAACCATTTGAACAATCTTGATTGATAATACATGTAGTACTTTGATGACGCAGAAACTATATTAGCTCTAGCATGCATAGATAATTTCATATGATTTTAGGTTTGTTCTCTATGTCAATGTAAAATAAGACAACCATGGGGCATAGCCAAATTTGACCATGGGGCCACCATTTGAACAAAATTGGTAGAGGACCTATATCTTATGTTTCAACCAAAAATTCTAAAGCTCTAGTCTGTATGGTTTCAGAGAAGAAGCTATTTTAAGTTTTCATTATATAACTCTATGTTAGGGATGGGCCAACTTTGACCCAAGGGTCATCATTTTAACAAACTTGGCAAAGGATCTATACATGATGTTACACACAAAATATCTAAGCTCTAGTCTGTATGGTTTCAGAGGAGAAGATTTTTTAATATTTTCACTTTGTAAGTCTATGTAAATCAAGACCGCCCTAGGGTGGGGCCAACTTTGACCCCAGGGTCATATTTTAATAAACTTGGCAAAGGACCTATATATGATGTTACACACAAAATATCTAAGCTCTAGTCTGTATGGTTTCAGAGGAGAAGATTTTTTAAGATTCCACAATATAAGTCTTTGTAAAACAAGACAGCCCTGAGCTAAAAAACTGCTGCCTTTTACAAAACCTTATGTAACCAAGAAAGAATCCTTCAAATTTACAGGCTGTAAAGCACATGGTTTATTATGTGCTGCTTGAGCAATTTGACATAATTCATTCTACGTTTTAATCTAAAATTTTTACTTTAATTTTTAAACATATTTTTAAAAGCAAAATATTCTACAATTGAGACATTTGATAAAAATTCAAAGAATCGTTAGTGTTTACATAAATTGATTTTTTTTTCTCAAATCTGTCTTATTTTATAAGAGGTAGAGGATCTTAAACTGGCAGACATTGTAAAACATTACTGAACCAGTCTTCATTTCAAGAGGCATTCATGTTTTTTGTCTCCAGCATTTTTAACCCTTTTGGTGCTAAAATGTCATCTGCTGGTGGAGTTTTTGTTAGCCAAAATTCTAAAAGTTGCCTTCTGTATAAGTTTTCAAAGTTTTTAGAGTTGCAAACAGTTTGGATCTCAAATCAGACATTATGTTTTGTGGTGGCTGATCTAGATCCAAACTGTATCATTAGTGAGGTCCCACACTGAAAAGATTACCTAAAGCGCTAGTACGAAATCTAAAACAGGCAAGCATAAGCACATATTCTGTAGCTGTATTGACTTTTTTTGTATTGACTGTGCATTATATTTGCAAGTATAACATTCTAAAGACATTAGTGATTTCAACTATTGGGCTACCTTGAAGGCATAGATCAGAACAATATGGAAAAAAAAGAAGATATTTTGCTTATCTCTACATACCAAAACATGCATGAAAAAAAAAAGCATCATGCTAACAAATCAAACAGACAGGTGCTTTGCTTCTGCTGTATCATTTGTTCGAGAAGGAGTTTCATTGACAGGGGCAGAATTTCTACTTCTTGACTGCCAACCTTTTCCTTTTTTCTTCTTTGGAGAGTTTCTACGTTCAACTTTACTTGTGGGTGAAGTTGTACCTATTGGTGCCAAAGCGTTAGGTTTCTTGTTTGGAACGAAAGCTGGAATGTTTGTATTACTGCTTCTATAATCAGTTGTTTGATTCGGGAGAGGAGGGTTCCCCACCCCATCCATGTAGTCCATCAGAGGCGTGTCACTTTTGATGCTCTTTATTCCTGGACTGTTGCCACCTTCATTGTCTTTTCCATCACCATTAAAATTGAAATTATCATAACCTTTACCTTTCACATCAGAATTGTTCACCTCCTTGCCATTGGAGTTCACCTTGTTATTCCTTGTGTCCAAAACAACTGATCCATTTCCCTCAGCAATTGTAGCCACCTTACTAGCTGACAAACTATGGTAATTAGTCTCAAGAGGGGTCTCTTGGACCATCTCCTTGGATGGACTCCAATCTTTCTTGTCACGTAGATTGTTGTCTAGATAATTGTGCTTGGAGTATTCTGTAATAGGTAAGGCTTGGTTTCTGAAATGAAATGCAAAGCTGCTGTGAAAATTGTGTTTAACAAATTACTAGCTTAAACTACAGACACAAAACTTTAAAATGTAATAAATAGAGGATCTTACATGAGTGTATTCAAAATCATTTTTATGATCGAGTTGACTTAAAACATATGACACAAGCCTTGGTGAGTGTCATATGATTTTAGTCAACGAGTTTCATAACAAGAGCTGTCCATAAGACAGCACGCTCGACTATTCGAACACTTACTTCTAGAAAGTTTCATCACAATGCACCAAGTAGTTACTGAGATATGTACCCTCAATGTAGTTGCACACAAAACTTTAACCAAATTTCTAAGTAAATATGGGCCATAATTTGCAGTACAGAATTATCTTATTAACTTAATTATTTACATAGGTGTTACTTCAGTTACTGATATATATATCCTTAATGCAATTGCAAGCAATTTCTATGTCATTATATGGCCATTATTTGTAATAAATGCAGGAAAAGGTTTATCTAACTTGATTATTTACTTATGTGTGATGATTGGGAGGCCTTGTAGAAAGTTTCAATATAATACATCAAGCAATTATTTAGATATAGACACTTCAATCAAATTAAGTGTAGAAACCTGCAAGTCTTTAAACTGAAGTTCTAAGTCAAACAAAATGAGTGACAGCTATATTCACCTCTAACTTTTTGAAAGAATACCCAAAACAGTTTAAAAAATGTTCATAAATCTCATAGATTAAGCCAAGGTTTAGTCTTGATGATCTAAAGGGGCAAAACTTTGTCAAATATGACCTTGACCTGCAGAATTTGGCTGCATCTCATCCCTGTTTGTATAAATAAATCAAATAAGAAAGATTGAAAAAGAAATGTTAATAAATGACAAATTTATAGCCCAAGACATTTTTTGTGACAAAATCAAATTATAAAAGAGCATAGATCTGTCAAATATGACCTTGACATACATATATTGGCTGCATCACATCCCTGCTGTTATAAGCAAAACAATTGACAAATTGATGAAGAACTGTTAACAAATGACAAAATTATAGTCAGAATAAAGCTTTTTGTGACAAATCCTAAGTACTAAAAGGGCCATAACTCTGTCAAATATGACCACGACTTACAAAGTTACAGACAAACTTTTTAAACTAGTACTTGGATCTTTCCAGATTTCCCTGAATCATGCATTCAAGCTACTCATTAAGTCCCAGCTACTTTTCCATTCTTTCTATTCAAATTACCTTCAATCATGGCTAATCCAAGCACCTGGCCAGGCTCTAGCACTATTGTGGTCCAACATTGTGTTTTCTGTACTAACTAACTTGCTTTTTGAGTGAACAAAATTTAAAGGTGTATATCACAATAGTTTTTGCGCATCGTACTGCACAGCTGTAATACTATTCTCACAGAGTAGATATTTGTTTGTATTTTTAGCTCTCTTAAACAGCTTGGCCAATTTCAACAAAACTTTACAAAAATGTTCCTTGAGTTGTCCTCTTACAAATTTGTCCAAATAATTTTGATTCCATGCAGAACTCTGGTTGCCATTGCAACAGAAAGGAAAATCTTTAAAGACCTTCTTCTCCAAAACTAGTGGGCAGATTTGAAAATAATTTGGCATAAGTGTTCCTTGGGTGACCCTCTACAAAGATTGCTCAATTTATTTTGATCAGTGAAAAATATGGCCGTCAGGGGGCGGCGTCAGGTTTCCTTATATGGATATAGTGAAAACTTAAACTGTATTATACTCCAAACTAGTGGTCAGATTTGTATTGTATTTCCAATTATAGGCAAGTTATTATAAATCATGCTGTGCTATAATTTATATAATCTCAAATATGACTTTCATGTTATGTTTATCATTTTATTGATAAGTGTAAAATATTTCAGCACTAATATATGTTAGATATGATTTGGTGGATTTAACTTTCTTGATTTAGACATTACTATGGCAACTTGCTGTACTAAATTTTGGGGTTTTATTGAATTTACACATATTTTACACAAATAGTTTGTGACTTTTTAGAGTTTTAGAGGAAAAGTAAATTTAAGGTTGTGGATGAAAAGTTGTGGCATTGTCTTTTTTTTTTTATAGAAGTTCGCTTGCTGAAAGGCAAATGAAAAAAACATGTTTTTTCAGGTTCTTTGCAGAGTTTGATGGTGTAAAGTGAAAAAAATAGCCTGGATACCTCACTTTTTTTTCTTTTCATATGGTTTAGTATTGTATACAGTATAAATACATTAACTTTTAAAAAAATCTGTCTGTACAAAAAAAGATATGGCTGTTTTTCTTCAATTTTATGGGTCAGATTGTCTCCTTTTTTTCATGCATTTTGTCATATATAACATTTTTTTTCT
>JAULCC010513042.1:0-18266 GCA_032358795.1 Nuttallia obscurata | reverse complement strand
AGAAAAAAACATGTGGGAAATATTATGCTTTGATGAATTGATACCTTTGGTGTACCTGCTCATATTGGCAACATAACATTTTGCCTTCTATCATTTAAACCATAGTTGTACACCGAAACATCAAATGGACCTATATATTGAGAATCAGTGTAATTGGAAGTCTTAATCTATGGAAGAACAAATTAATACAAAAATATTGACTATCTAATGTCATTTTCGTTAAAACATCTTTAACGAATGTCATAAATGACGCATTATAAAGATTAAGTGTTTCGATCGGAAACAAGTTTCCTTGACTCAGAACATTAACTGACAAATCGTTTGATGTTCATTAAGATCTTATTAAGCGTTTAAAGCTTTAATACAACATGCACATACAGGTTTTATTACTTTCGCTGAAAGCTAATGAGATATCAATGATAGAGATTCAAATAGTATGGGTCGACATGACAACATTTACAGAGTAATTAACATGGGGTCACTGAGAATTTAAGCTTCTAAATTTGCAGTGGTGTGCAATGTACAATATTATATCTGACGGTTTTATTTCAATCACTCCAGCTTTTTAAATTTTCTTCTAAAGGAAAGGTGGCGACATTTAATATCTGTCAACAAATAACGCTTGATCAGGTTTCTTAAGAAGCTATAAACAATGGCTCCAGATTATAGTCAAATGTACATATAATATCTCAGTCGGGTGTAAAGCTTCCATTTCTGTCATATCATGTCGTTTAAAGCTTTGAAATTATTTGATCGATTTTTTCTCATAAACAGTATTGTTAAACAATAGCATTCAACTAAGTGTGAAAGAAATACATTTCAGTACTTCTAAAAGGAAATATATTTGAATAAGCAAATCATCTTAGAAATCAATCAAACTGCATTTAAGATGAACAAGAACTGACTCATTACAAGTAAGAAACTATGGCTGTAAAATGTTTGTCAAAGTATATCGCATGTATTGCTCTTGACTAAAATAACAAATTGTGTTCTCATTTTATCTGAATACTGGCTAGAGCGTCTCATTTTGAACATTGCAAGATCAAAAACGACATTTATTGCATTATATCACTAATATGCCTCTGGTGGAAAGAATCCATTAAGCCTATTTGATATTATCACGTCAACATTTCTGACAGAGAATGATTTATATCATCCAAAATCTATTACTACGGAAGCTGAGAAGGGACTTTACTTACGTGAAGGTCTTTCTTATAATCGGTTTATTTTTGTCGTTTTGCAATGAATGATCTGATAATTTACAGAAGTTTTAGCTTCAAATACCAGATGTTTTCATCAAGTTGCCATGTCTGTTATTGCATTGGCGAAAAACATTTCGTATGCTGCTTAGGTTTTTGGTGACAAAAATTAGGTTTGAGATAATCGACAAGATTTAAAAAAAATAAGCGACACACGAAATGTTTTTTGCCAAAGCGATAACACATTTGGCAACTGGTTTGGTCTGTAAAACATAAATATCTGTAATTAATCAGATTCTTCATAGCAAAAAGACAAAAATAAATCTATAAGTGGAAAGATCTTCACGTAAGTAAAGTCCCCTCTCAGCTTCTGTATTTTACAGAAAATATCAACTTAGATGATTCAAGTAAAACATCAAATAGACGAAATAAACATATTAATTGACTTGTAAGAATAATTTACAAATTTTAGTTGCAAATCAGTGAGATTCATAATTCGTATCAAAGTTTCAAAGTAAAAGATAACACTTAGGAGAACGGAATTATTTGCGTATTGACCTCTATGTGAATTAAGACAAATTACTTACAGACCATATCTGAGGAAGTCTATGTGTTAAGAGAAATTTTACAACCTCCAAACTATTTCGAAACAATATGATTTTCTGTCATGAGTAAATAGATTTACATTTACATAAACAGTAAACACTATTCTAAAATTTAAAACTTGAACTGGCTGCCACGAGTTATATAGTTAATTCTCTACAGTATCCAATCATCATTAAATGTACTTTGATTGAATTCTATGTGATTCAATTATCCGTATACCAATAATAAAATTAAATGAAAATGACTTTAAATTGAAAGATAAATAAGAAAAAACATATGCCGGCATAGATAAATATTGACAGCTTGTTTTTATTAACAATATAATAAGCAAAATGTGCTAATTTTCAATATTTTTAGTCGCGATATGAATGAAATACTGTTAAAGCGACGTCAAATCTAAATAAAACAAACAAAACAAACAAATCTTCTATCCTTGTCATATTGTTGTTTAATTATACATGTCCCTCTGAAGACTATCCACCAGCAATGCTGGGGAATTTATATATACTTTTTTGCTCTCATACTGCAATTGAGACTTCAGAAAAAATACTGATAAAGACATGATAGGCTCAAAATCGCAAAACATGCATATTTTGTTGCATGCCGAACGAGCTGTAAATCGCAATACTGGGTATCTCAAAATGTCGCCTACGCTGCGATAAATACGAGAAACACAATAACAAAGTTCAAACTGAGTATGTATCACAATATCATTGTTGACATTCTAAACGTTGCCGAAACAAACCGAAACCGCTCATTAATAATCGGAGGTTGTTCATTTACACATTATCTGCACACGTGCTGATGACACCACACATTATCTTAGGTACGAGTACATTGAATACTGCAAATTGATTAAATCACTTCACGAGACGCATCCTTGACATTTATTCACGAATGTCTGGCTTCCGAAATACATACCTAGCTGCGAGATATGTATACAGTACTTCAGGCTACAATTATATCAAAATCAAGTATAAACACATTGTTCTATCGATTACAAATGAAATGGAATTTCACATAGTAAACAACACGTGTTCAGTGATAGGTTTTGTACATGATTATGCACACAGACACGAAGTAACGCAATTTAACATATTTTTGAGTTTTATTCTGGCTTTTGATTATACAGCGCTTACTGGCATGACCTAGATAAGTCGTTTGATAAACTTCATATTTCAACAAAGTAATATTTTTGTTTCTGAACATGCACAATGCTAACATGTTTCTAAAAAGTGTTTCTAAAATATGTACAACGCTTACATGTTTCTAAAACATGTACAATGCTAACATGTTTCTAAAAATTGTACAACGCTAACATGTATCAAAATATTAACAACGCTTACATGTTTCTAAAATATGTACAATGCTAACATGTTTCTGAAATATGTACGACGCTAATATGATTCTAAAATATGTACAATGCTAACATGTTTCTAAAATAATTACAACGCTAACATGTTTCTAAAATATGTACAATGCTATCATGTTTCTAAAATATGTTCAATACTAACCTGTCCCTTAGATATGTACAATGATGACATACCCCTAAAATATGAACAATGCTATCATGACCCATTTATGGACAACGCCTAACTTGTCCCTAACATATGTACAATGGCAACATGGTTCTAAAAAATGTACAACCTAACTTTTCCCCTCGGACATGTTCAACACAACATATCCCTGCGATAAACACAACGCGTATCTGCCCATACAATAAGCGCAAAGCTAAATATCCCTTTAATATGTACAATGCTTAATGTTCCTAAAACAAGCACAACGCTTAATGTCCTAAAATAAGCACAACGCTTAATGTCCCTAAAATATGTACAACGCTAACATGTATCTGAAATATGTACAACGTAACCACGCCCATGTAACATGTTTAACAAAACCAACATGTCCTTGAAGTATATTCAACACCAATAGGCCTATGAGGTATGTAAAGTGTGAACACAATAATTCCTCTAAAATAAGTTAAAGTAAACACGTCCTTGACGCATTTTAAGCACAAGCATGTCCTTAAACAATGTAAGGAAAAAACAAAAATATCCCTGCCGTATACAAAGTGTAAATATACCCTTGTGTTACGGATTTCACATGCATGTCCCCGAGTAATCAACAACACAAAGATGCCTCTGAGTTAACAACAACACAAACATGCCCCTGAGTTATCAACAACACAAACATGTCCCTGAGTTACAAACAACACAAATATGTCCCTGGGTAATTAACAGCACGAACATGCCACTGAGTTATTAACAACACAAACATGCCACTTAGTTATTAACAACACAAACATGCCACTGAGTTATCAACAACACAAACATGTCACTGAGTTATCAACAACACAAACATGCCACTCAGTTATCAACAACAAAAACATGCCCCTGAGTTTCAAACAACACAAACATGCCACTGAGTTATTAACAACACAAATATACCCCTGAGTTAATAACAACACAAACATGCCCCTGGATTACAAACAACATAAACAATTCACTGAGTTATTAACAACACAACATGCCACTGAGTTATCAATTACACCGACACAACAGTCGTAATGCTAACCCTAAATCCTGAGCGTCAAGGAGGGAAGCCATTACTACCATTTAAAAGTCTTTGGTATGACCAGGCTGGGGATCGAACCGCGGCCTCCCGCACCGGAAGCGGACGCTCTACCACTTGAGCTAACCGGGCGATCAAATACTGAATGATGACCACTGTTATAAATATAGGTGCATAAAGTCTGCAATGAATAATTATAATAATAATAATCATAATAATAAATGCTGGCTTGCAGTAGGTCGGTGGTTCTACCCGGGTGCACTCTGTGCCTGAAATAGTGTGCAAAGATCCCCCGGAGTCTTCCTCCACCTGTAATGAGCTGGACGTCGCGATATGACTGAAATACTGTTAAAAGCGACGTTAAATTCAAAAACAAATCTGCAATGAGACTGGTAACATTTTACCGATGTAGATTTATTTAAGGAAAGTCTTTCTTCCATAGCATTTTCATCCGGAAAAAAATTGTTTTGACCTAATTTATTTACTTCAGTCTCGATATTTTTCTGTCTGTGGTTGACACGCATCACTGATGGAATTTATCAGGACACCTACACATGTTAAAGAGTTGCGTGCAGAGGAAAGCGTTGGTTTGATTAGATGTATCATTTTCTCCTGTTTAATGGCGCAATAATTCCCAGTGACGGAAACATTAAATCAAAGGCGACAGGCGATGTGGATAATGCGGATACGATATGTGTTATAGCTAAAGCAACAGTTCGAAAATTGGTATTTATAACAGTATAACCTCTTCGCATCTTCTTTAAGATAACTATATCGAAGCAACATCGTCTACTTAACTTAGTATTTGCTAAATGAATAGCATCTGTGATACAGAAGTCACATTCTAACGTTTTCAAAAGAGCATTGCTTTAGAAAGGTTGCAATGTAGAAATATACCTTTATGATAATTTTTCTCTTGCAACATGTTTTAAGAACGTTCTTTTCTACAATTATATATACATATATATCATTTGTCGCGCTTGGTAGTAGTGTGGACCGAGCGTCCTACTCGAAATTGCCCGTCACGGGTATACAATCTACAATGAGCACAATAAGCTGTGTCCTTCAGCACGGAAGTTTGTTAACGCTCCCTAATATTGGCTAAACTGTATTTCATTTATGCATTGTCAACAGCGTTAAATATTTATAACACTTATAGGTACGAAAATAGATGTTGCATGAAACTATGTATGATAGCTGATTGATAAAAAGATTGCATTAAAAAAGTACACAAACACAGGATCACATCTGATGATATCAGTAGTAAATTTGATACATTCATAGAAATGCATGGTTTAATAAATATGTGTCATATGAAATATGAAATATCTAATTAATGAACAGGTAATAACACAAACCCGTGGGTAAATGAAGTCCTTTACAGCACCGATGCTTTGTAGAATGGTTGCCTATAACATTGTGCTAGTTTCTGTACCCTTTCAGAATAATTAATTTATTAATTGGCGAAGTTTGCCATCGAGCTCAACCAGCATGTCTTTGCGGAGAAGTATACGAAAGGTTAATTGTATTTGCTTTAAACATGTTGTAATGTTTAACGCAAATAAATATATTGATTTTAATTGATTGTTATTGTATAAACGCCGAAACATAACGGAAGTGGCCGATTGCGACTTGGATGAGTACGGAAAGTTCCGGAATTGGTTACCGATTGTTTCCCGACCGTGCGAAAAGGTAACATTGATGAACACGCTGAGGGGTTGCCGAGTTGTTTGCGCAAGAATGCTTGAATATTCCAATTAAAAATTTGTTGTGTCTGAACGATGCCGAACAAGTACCTTGGTATAAGTTGCTAGTGGAACATCATAGAGAACTTCATCTTGTACTTCAGCATAAAATCAAGCTGAAATGGATGTCATGTTTGCCTTGACATTGTTTTCGAGACAAAGAAGATATAGTAACGAGATAAAGATGTCACCTCGTTCAAAAAGTATTTGAGGATCATCTTTATAATGTTTGGCAACATACTCCAGCGTGTAATTCTTTGATACGGCTATTCATATCTCCAGTTAAAAATAATTAACTGACGGATATTGTCAAGTATCTCAAACATCCTTTCCTTCAATAAATTGACCCAATTTTCACTATTTTCATAGAATGGCGAACACTCTGGTGGTATATACACACAAATCATAAATTATATCACAAAGATTTTCAAACATCGATCCTTTAAATAATAGCACAATGCATTCCTCTAAATGTACAAATATGCGACAAATTTTACCAGAATTTACAAGTTCGTCTTTTGCAATTACAGATACACCTCCAGAAGCACGCCAAACATTACGAGACCTCTTTCGGACATAATCAAAGTGCAAATAATCAGAAACTGTGTTATCACATTCATGCACACTATTTATCCATATTTATTTATTTAAAATTTCACCTCATTTCCCTATTGTGTTTACTCTGCGTTAAGACATTTAATCAATATAAGCACACTTACAATCTTCCAGCATGGTGTTTTATGACTAACTTTAAACTGCTGCATGCAATAATTATTCATATAGTATTTAAGTTGATAAAGAAGAGAAGCTCTTATTCATTCAAAGCTTAAGTCATGCAATGAAGGATTGAAATATCGATAAAGAGTTGCTGTTTGATCAAACATATAGCACAATTTCTTTTATACATTATATACTTCGTTCGGAATATATGAGAAGTTCAAGTATATTTGTGTTGAAATATGCTCTGCAAAATAATGCTTAACATTCTGTTTAACGACTGTTTATAGTGGACCAACCGCTAGTGAACATTTGTTATTTAACATATAAATGACGTCATATATTCGTACGCTGATGCACTTGCCTAAGCCTGACGAACCAAAGACATAACCGAGAAAAGCATTTTTCCTCCTTTTTAACCTTTAGCCTGCTGAAAATATTGTCGTCTGCTTAAAATCCATTCGCCCCATATTTGGTGAAACAAGTGGCCGAGTGTCAAACAGCCTGGATCCGGATTAGATGCTGAGTTACTCGGCGTCTAATCTGGATCCAAGCTGACTGCAAAATCCAGGTCGGTCGCGATTAGCAGGCTAAGGGTTAACATAAAAGCGTATGTATTTGCACCTCTTAAGTGAATTTAGATTATATTAATGCCATTCAAAGCATTTGCTCTTACAAGCAGTCGGTAGAAATGTCTTGTTCTTTTTTCTAAAATTCCTCCACAAAAAGAGAAAAAGAAAACGAGGCATTTCTCCCGATGAGAATTGTCATCTTGAAATGCTGATCCTGTCATCATATAAAGCTCTACTGTAAAATATTCCGAGTGTGTCAGCTTTATGAGTGTCT
Source organism: Nuttallia obscurata (assembly GCA_032358795.1). Lineage (NCBI taxonomy): Eukaryota > Metazoa > Mollusca > Bivalvia > Cardiida > Psammobiidae > Nuttallia > Nuttallia obscurata. Next base: position 10,582 of record JAULCC010513042.1, on the reverse strand, counting down.
GCAATGATACCAATATGACCGTCACCGTCAAAACCATTTCAGATGCTATTTTACTGATGTCAGCAAAATTTGTCTTAATGGCTTTCACATTAGACCGAAACGTCTAATATCAACATTTATGCAAGGAAGCAAGTCAATCTATTACTAACAGGTTTTTCTTCAGTATGAACGTGAATTGCAAAAATATGCTTCCATTATCCGCTAACAACCTCTTCTTGTACAAGTTCATGGTAAACCTTATTATGAATGAATATGTATTAAACGGGAATTATCTTCTAATGGACATATATAAATACCATTACTTGATATAAACTTGATATCAACTGCAATAACAACTATTAACTGATAATGGATATAGTGTATCTGCAGTGATTGAATTAATGCTGACCTATTATTTTATGAAAAAAGAAAGAATGAAAAACAATAAGCGTAACATTTTAGCTTAAACAGTTTGTTAGTTTTTATCTCACGTATACCACCGACAAAGATATGTTGAGTTATGCCAATAACCTTTTAGTGTTATTCGCAGATGACATTAACCATATTACTTGTTTGTATTACAGGTTGTGAAAATGTTGATTATAATACTGGCCACATTTGGAATATGCTGGTTACCTTTGCAGATATGTGTTCTGTACTCCGAGTTTAGGTCAAACAAGTATTTGCAGGTACGATACAATAAAATGTTCTTTAACACAAATATGATTAAGAAAAAGTAAAATTTACAATCTAAGCAATGATGAAATTAAAAAAAAACTATTATTCAGTGATCATTTATTTGATTGTTCAAACAAATTGAAAGTATAGTAAAGATTTTATTAGATCTATCAGCTTAAATGAAGAATTTCTTTTGTTTTATTAAAAGGACACAAACTAAGAAGCTGCACTTGTTCTACAAACATATGGCGTTCATTGGAAGCAGTACTAGGCAGGTGATTTTTCTCACAATATTGAAACTTTTGTCGAAAACAATGGGAAGTATTTTTGTTTTTCAGTTGCCGGAAATCTACTTTGTTTTGGAGTTTATCTCTTACACATTGGCATACTCGAACAGTGCACTTAATCCAATCATATATGCTGGCTTTAACGAAAATTTTCGGAAAGGTGAGTTCGAACTGCGACTGAATATTAAAGGCAAAATGTGTATATATTGATGAAATATTTTTAGTATTAATTTAAAACATAATACATCAGTAATCGCCTTTGCTTACATATATCAAAATTGCGAACAATGTACATGTATAAACAATTAAGATGTATCAATAAATTATACTATCAAGAAAGATCAATTACATTTGAAATCCTTTTTTATTTGGAACTTATTAAATCAGTTAAAATGTCTATGGTTTAGTGTTGATCAGTAAAGAAGGTTGATTTATTGCGAAAGTTACCCTAAAAGTTGCTGAAAATATATTTTGTTAACCCTATAAATACTATCCATTTTGTAATATCACTACCAATGCAATTTTAAATGTACATTATCAGTGATATACTTAAATTCTTCTTATCAATTCCCGAAGTATTGTATCATACCGAACGGTTGATTAAATTTAACTGCCATTGTTAATCCAATACCGTAAATGTTGTTATGAATGCCATGTCTTTCACAATACCGACGAACAGGTGCAGTTTTCAAAATGATTACATAAAATGTATTTTTTTTTTCAAGGATTTCGTTCATTGTTTGGTTGCTATGAAAGAAAACTGTACGCAGCTATTTCCCGGATTGACTCTATGTATAACAGTTCGACGACTATGTCAAAGGTTTGACTATTTCGGAAACACAAAGGCAGCAGAAAGCTACCCACTTCTATAGAGAGACAGCAGCCAGTACAAGTGAAACGTAAGGTTACCTTCAACCTCACAAGAAATGTGCTGTTTTAGAGGACATAAAAACTACTGAATGGAAAGCATACATTATCCTGCCAGGCGTAATGTGGCAGATCCATTCTCCTCCATCAATTGTGCCTAATCACGGCGAATGGATGTCATTATATCGGATAAACATTCCAGGATCGGTATCCTTCAACACTTTATGTCGGAGAAAATATAGTGACAGCATACATGTGGTGTTGAAAGATCAGTTCTAGGTTAAACCATGAAACGTTATACCATTGTTGAATTTCAATCAGTTATACTTGAAATTATATTTTTATCTTAATGTCTTTTAATGTAAAGAACATGTAATGTAAACTGTGCATATCAAGACTTAATAACGGATTTTTCTTGATAAACATCGGTAATGTTAAAAAGTGGTAGATTGATCATCCCTACATTTGCATATACCCTGCTATGAACGGTACTTGTGTTTTGGCTTTTTGATTGTTGTATGTAAATTGTAGCTGCCTAGAGTGTTAATTATGTGTGGTTCCTTTAATCCAGTTCTAGTTTGTTGATACTGTTTTATAGTTTCAAATATTGTATTTTGTCAAGTTTTACTAATTAATATTTTTTAAACTTCTTAATACCCATTTTTGTCCCAACCTTGTCGTTAAGAAACACCTTGACTTTTGTTCAGTTTTCTAAACCAGTCTGTTTACAAGGTAAAAGTTTCATTAACTTAAAATCAACCATCTTTTTGCTCAGATTTTGTTTATTTTTCATCCCGTCTTCTTCTCTGATTATAATAGAAAAGTCTTATATAACTTACACGAGTTCCGGAAAATGTAATAGATGGAGCTGTTAGCGACATTAATGGCATTTTCATGAACGACTTCAATAAAAGTCGATTCGAAAACGAGCTTAACCAACATTATTTACTTTCAGCTGATTGCCCTTTTGTTATATTGACCAAATCTTACACCTATAAACACGATCCCGAGCAAAAATGTAGTTCAAACAATTCATCCATTTTAGCAGCCTAAGTTTCAATATTTGTCGAAAAGTTCACGTACATGACTTTAAACATGAAACAATGACATAACATGAACACTTAAAACTTTAAACATTGCAGATCAAAATCAAAATATGTCGCATGTTTTTCGAAATAAATTTTTACTCTTTAGAATGTATTTAAAATGAATGTATTACTGGTTGAAATAATGTTAGACCAACATTTAGAATTTTAAATTTTCAGAAAGAGAAATTAATGACATATGTTACATGAAACAGTGTGATGACCGCTTCTATGTATCCCTAAAACTCATTTCTTTGATATGTTCAAGAAGTTTTACGTTAAAATGTGTTTATTCGAAAGCATTGCAGACAAAGATCAGTTGCCTATGAGCTCATAATTTAGACATACACTTCTTGCATATATGCGATAGACTTTAATGTTTATTAACTACTCCGAAATAGTTTTCAAGATATAGGTCTATATTACTTGGTTTTTCAATGATAACCCCTTCACAAAGCATGTAATAATTCAAAATGATGCAAAATGACGATTTCAACTTTTGAGCGACTGTTTTAACTTCATGGATATTGTTTCCACTAAAAATTATGTATCACGACATTAAAACGAAACTAACACTGTTTTTCTTAGTGGTAGATATCATTCATAAACAAACTTCTATATAAACGTACATGCAGATTATCCCTATCTTCACAACCTTGATTGTTTCATTACACAGTTGTAGACTCCGTTTCAGGTTTCTAACTATGTATATATATGATTTTATCTTTGATTTATATAACATTTTCAAAATACAATGCTAAGCATTATACTTGCATCAGGTAATGACGAGGCAAAGCCAAAACCAGAAACCGAACAAGGACATATTATCTTATTTCAAATTAGACTGACCTTATAGCAATGCAATATGGTGCCATTGAGGTGTCATGTATACTTTATTTTTCAAGCTAAGTATCGCGTTTCGTCGATTTAAGTATCTCGTGGCGACGTATGTACATAATCAGCCAATCAGAGGATGAAACTATCTCGTTCCAACGACATGATCCACCAATTAGATTGATTAACTATATCGTGGCCACGAGATAAGTCAGCCAATCAGATAAACCTATGCAAATGGAAAAGAAAGAGCAGAACACTATATGCAAATGTCGCAAACTTAATAATATGCCATTGTCTTCTTGAATATTATATCCGTACTTGCCCTACCTCCTACTAGTTTGTAGCTATATGATTGTTTAAGAGGCGTCACGTTAGAGCTTTGGATTTTCCATCCACTGCAGTTAGCAACCTAAGATAGATCTATGAAGTAATTATGACGTCACAAATTAAAGGTCAGATAATGATGACGTAATGTTTTGAAGTCATGATATCGCAATCAATGAATGCAAGCAGGGTTTTAACTCTTATGATCTTATAAAAAAAATGATAGGATAAAAACGTTACACATTTTTCAGATGACCTTTTATGGAATGTCCACTGTCAGTTTTAAGCTCTCGTCCTATATGGAATTTACTGACAGTGGATAATAAACTCCTGAAACTCTTGGATATTTCATATTAGGTCACCTGAAAACTGTGTAACTTATAATATTTACCCTGCATGCAAATATCTTGCGACAAGGTCATTGGTTTCTTCCGCCATTTGCTTCCAAATTGCAAAGGTCTTACCTTATTGGCTGAATAATGTCGTGGCCTTGAGATAAATTTTCACTCTGACTGGTTGATTATAGCGTGGCCACGACTAAGTATCTCGTTGCCACGAGAGATAATTAAGTCGTGGCCACGACATAGATCTACTTAACCTGAAAAAAGTACACATGTCACCTCAGTGCCACCGTAGTGGAAAATAAATAGCGGTATAAATTTTAAATCAACTAGAGTGGAATGTTCCCTGTGATAAGTCTTGTGGATCAGTTCGTTCTGAATAATAGAAATTCAATTTAAGAAACATAAAAGATTTATTTTGTAAAGAACATGAATGTTCCAATAAACCTGATTGTTCGATTTCAGCGTGTTGTATTATTTTTGCATCCGTATGTGGCCCCACAAGACATTGTTGCTATCGAATGTCTATGGCAGAAAACACAAATTATAGCCTTCATCTTTTACGTCATTCATACACTCGTCATACTTTTGTGACGGGCGTTTTTCAAGATCAACCGACTGTAAAGAATTATTTAGGTCTACATTTTCCCTATATTGGTATATTTATACTGTTTATGTAGAAGCACTTCGTGTATTTGAAGTGGGTCTGAAGTGGTTTCACGTGTGACAAACGTAGTGTCTTTGATTAAAAAGGGCAACCGTTTTCGTCTTCTGACTTGTAGTGCAAACCTTTATGGCATGACTTTAATCAGTGATTCAGTCCGCTATTTTACATTGACATGTGATTAGAATGATAAAAAAGTGTACAATAAACGTGAGTGCTGACTAAATTCAGGTGCCTATAATTGACCTACGACGTAGGCCAATATTAAAAAAGCTCCTACCCTAAGTAGAAAAAAGTAAGTAAATTTCTTAGGTTCCTAAGTAATCAGTAACTTTATATGATATAAAGAACGCAATAATGTTAAAAAGGATACTTTGTTTTAAAAAATAAGTTATGATTAAATGCCATGGTAGAAACAATTTGTAGAGAAAACCTTTTAATTGTTTAACTAAAACTAAAGGCAAAAACTATCTCCTAAAATTTTCCTACAATTAAAAAAAGTGTTTGAAGCTTGATGAATACGGGCCATGGTTTAAAAATAAAAAGTTTGCTTTTCCGTTTGAGAAGAAATCTTTCTTGCCTTAACCCCACTGTTGCGTTACAGTTTGAAAATTATTACCTAATCATTCCAAAGTGCGGTTACATAATCTAATGTAGCTTAGGATTTGTATACTTAACATCCTCAAAGTGCAATCAAAGCTCTGTCTGCTATATTCTTCGGTAAGTCATTTTAGTAAAACAGTTTAATATAACATATTCTAACAATAAACAGAATAGATCATTTGTATCTTTATCAAACAAAATTGAGATTTTATTTATACATTCAATGACGACTAATACAATGGTTTTATGCATTATTTTTTGTCGTCTGCTAATATAGTTTATTGCCAAATAGAACGAAATATGAAATGTGAATTCTCATAAGTATATTAAATGTGAAATGAAAACCACTATTTTGATGACATAACACATTAAACCTTCAAGAATTTATGTTAATATTTTGACTTAAACGATTGTATCCTAACAATCAAGAATTTCAGCTTTCTTCTATTTATATGGATGTTAAAGAATTGGGATGGATACCTCTCTGCGGTTACAACTGCTGTACATATGTACATACAATGAAAACAGTAAAGCTATTCCATTGTTACTGCTTTGATCTTACTTAAAATAAACAAACAAAAAAAGCAAAGGTCAAGGTCATGTAGTTTATGATGTGTAATACAGTGAATCGCATATTGCCATTAACACTTACACGAATGTATCCTAACATTCAAGAATTTCAGCTTTCTTTTTTGGTCAAGGTCATATAATTTATGATGTGTAATATAGTGAATCGCACACTGCCATAAACAAAGTAGTACCAGCACTTTTAAGGCAGACAAATGGCGTGGCATAAGACAATTTGACCGTTATAAACGCATTAACACCTATAAAACAGTTTTACAAAGCAAACAGTCGTTGGAACAGTTTGTGCCCAATCGGTACTCATTTTAATCCTAAACAGTTTGCAAAAGAAATTGATACAAGTAACATTTACAACGGAAAAAATACTTGTAACTATGACAAACATAGCAAATAGGGATTAAAACAAATAAATGAACTATTGTATCGAAAACGAGTGCCACGATGCTTTATGAGTGCACTTATTCATGGGTCAGTTTATCTTCAGTATATATACAGACCAGACAATTAGAGAGTACCATTTCGTAACAATATGACAAACACCGAGAAGAGTATGCATTCTTGACAAAGATGAAAATTTATATACAATGAAGTATTTACTAGAAATGAATCATCGTCGGCTCTATAAGAGCTGTAGAACAAATATTAACCTATCAAGAATTTAATACTTGGCTTAGAATTATTCCATCCAGATTCCAAAAGGTAGTGTAAAATGAATTTGAAGATGCAAATGGAACTATTTAGCTTGGTGTAAGTGAAAGTCTTATAAGAAAAAACAAGGTTTGTTAATGTACTAGTTATTGAATTAGTTAAGTCATGACAAAATGGTTCTAGTGGTATTGGTGTTTATGCACGTTCAACTTTATGATGAAACACCGTCCTGTAATCTAGCAGTTACACGTTCGAGTCCAATACCGACTATTGTCTACGTTATCTTAGGCACTGCATAACATGGACTGCCACCAATATTTCAATCTTTTGTAGAAATACTAGCGAGTAAATGTTTCTGTAAGATTTACCGATCAATATATATAAAAAATCTTTAAGCGACAGATGAGAGACTTTAAAGGCAAAAACAACACAACCTGATAAACAACTCGAAGTTTTTATGGAAAACATAAATACAATATTTGTGGTTTTATTATCTAGAGAGAAAGGCATGGTATGGTATGTTTATTAGATAAGTACTTCGCGGTGAAAAGCCAACTGTAGACTAATACCTTAACAACATACCTTAATTCCAATTATTACGTGAACATATGTTTCTTTATCTCAGTTAAGATAACTTGAGGGTTTATTAGATATTAAATGAATGAAATATATATAATACATCAATAACTGGCAAGTAGTTTACTATGATCAAGAGCTGGAATGAATGAATGAAGTATATAAAACATCATAACTGATAATTATTAAGCCGTCTAGACATATACATGTACTTAAAAAGAAAATAATATCATTGTTAAATGTTCTTCGACCAACATAGAACATCAATAAAGCACAACATTCATTATCTTGTTTCATTTCAATAAAGTTTGACCATTGCATTGAATGCACATAAAAAACTTAAATGCTACGCTACATAAAGTGAAACATAAATATTATCATAATTTAAACCTTGCTAACATAACAATAACGCAAGTTGTTTCAACTCATTGTTTCAAGGATTACTTCGATGGTTTTTCATTTAATATTGTGACGTAAAAGTCGGTATGCTGTGCAAGTTCAACGTTGTGGACTTAATTATTCTTTGGAACTGCTATAAGTTAGTTTACTGTAAAACCGCAAGAAAGCAAGAGCAATCACAGCTTGAAACAGTAAATGGTATTGCAAGAGATGTTTGGCTGATAAAGTTGGAAAACGTTCTTATGGAAACTACAAAAAGAAATGCTTGCAAAATGTTTAATATTGAAATCATTTACATAGTAAGCTTTTCATGACCAACTAAAAAATAGTGTCAAAAAATGATCTTCCACTTCCGGTCAAGTTTGGTGTAGGTGTTTCAAAATTCCGCTCTGCAAATTTGGACCCTTAAATGGCTTTTTTTTAAGTTAGTGACATTTCTTGCTCTAAATTGGATTTAAATTGATTTATCGAGGATGGCATCCGACGAAAATTCAGCCAACTGTGGAAAAACTGCAATTTTCAACCAATTTGAAGTGTCGGCCGACTAACATGGCGGCCATGAAAGTATGTTCGAAGACACATCGCAATGAATATGGACCAGTTCAAAAATTTACCGGCATTATGTTCCAGAAGTAGTGCACATAATTATACAATGACCAAAACTTGGAACAAAATGGACATATATTTATAAATGCATAGAAAAGTTACTAGTATAAAGTCCACGATAGACGAGCATGAATCTAGGCTTTTACTTCTTGAATACAAATCCCTAGAAATAGAGTCACGCAGCCATCGCTGCAATTTCATTTTCAACGGCTTTCCTGAAGAAAGAGATGAACGGTGCTCGGACAAGATTTCCACGTTCCTAGCCAATACACTGGATATTGATAGCGCTATTTACATACAGCGGGTTGACAGACTAGGAAATTTCAACCCTGGTTCACACGACCGATAATATAAGCGTCAAGTGACTTTTCTGACACCCAACTTATTCTTTCTAATGCTTACATATTGAGAGGTACTAGATAAAGCATCAACCGTGACTTCCCACAGGAAATTGTTATAACAAGAAGGAACTTGTGGCCTACAAATCTCTTAGAAGAGAACTCCCAGACAACAAGGTAAGCCTTGTGTCGCGGCGAAAATCATTATAAATGGAAAAGTAGTCCGTGACGCGTTCCAACTTTGGGATGACATCATGCATGGAATAGGTGTAAACCCCATAAGTGGTGAATCTTCAAATGATAATGCTCGTGTTTCCCGTGCACCTACTAGTAATCAATATTTATACCTGGATCTCGTAGTAGCAGTAATGGCTCCCTGCGTTCGACAAAGAGTGTCGGCCCACACACACCGTCCCAAAATCTGCGGCAGGAATCACGATCATGCTCCCGGCGTAGTCGTGCCCAACACATACATAATACCAGTAAACAGCCGGTAACCACTGCAAAACCTTACGGCTACGACTTGCCTTCAATCGCTTATTCAACTCCTCATGGGTCACAATAGCACGGATTAAATACGCAGCGAAACCTCGGTATTCAGCGCCCATGGGACAATAATTTAAACCAGCAAGCTTCTAACGTAGTTCCCGGTAAAAATGGCCATAAGCATACAAGGGGAATACTCTTAACAAAAGTAGAAACTTAAACATTGGCTCAATAAATGTAAGTGATCTTAAAAAACGGTCGAATTATTCCGAATTTGTAGAAACAGTTAACTCATATGACATATTCTGTGTTTGCTAGACCAATATTGATTTTACAGACATAACTGATGTACCAAATTATGTTTTTTTTTCTCACAGCCAAGAAATAAAGACATAACATTTGCAATGTTGACATCATGGAATAAAGTAAAGCAAAACTAATTATTCCAATAAAATGTTCACTGTTATTTCTTTAAAACTCAAATGGCGATGTAACGCGCGTCACTTTGTTATGTTTACTCACAAGAAAAAGAAAGTGTGCACTTGGTTATAGGGAAATATTGTATATCTATAGAAATATAGGCAAATTTGGTATCAACATGCGTACAAAAGTATTGGCTACACGATGGTTTACTTTTAAATGAAATTTGATCGTTATCAGAATATCGTTTTACGTGTGAATGATACAGGGGTAAAAAGTAAAAGTTGCAGATTTGTTATTTTTTGTAACTGAGGTTTGTCTTCGGATATTTGTCAAGTTACATGTCAATAAATCAGTATCTGTTGTGGCCTCCTCGTCTATGAATGGGCGGTAGAAAAACATACCTTGTTGTTATTCATAGTTATATAAATGCCCAAGGTTATGTGACCAAATTATACGCCAAGTTTTTGTTCCTTCAAGTATTGGTTACATTACAATTCAACAACTTTTACTTTTCACCCTTACGTTATTTATATGGAAAACAATGTTATAATAATTATTAAATTTCATTTAAAAGTAAACATCGTACAGCCACTATGTGTTTGCACATTTTGATATCAATTATGCCTTTTTTTGCTTATATAAGTATAAAAAAAGTTTCTAACCAAGTGCACAATCTCTTTTTTAGTACAGTAAGTATCTATTTGATCATACTTTACGACCTATAAAACAGCCAGTAAACATTACCTTTAAACGGTTTTCAGTTCAAATACTAGATATAATATTAGTCATAAGAAATAAATTGATACGATGTATCGGAAATATGAATGACCTAGCTAAAGTAATACGGTCAATACAT
>JAULCC010512931.1:0-10797 GCA_032358795.1 Nuttallia obscurata | reverse complement strand
GTCATGGGAACAGAAATCTCTGATGGTCTTTGATATCAAACAGGAAACAGATGATTAGTATTTGTACATTTGGGTCCAGGATAAACTGTACCAAACACATTACCCATTTTATAAATCACCAGAACACATTTGCTTTCAGAAGAAACTGTTATATGGTAAAAAGAGAGAAGAATCCATGCAGACAGAATAGATTTCATGATGAAATATGAAAGATATTAAACAATATTGGTCCCGTAATCACTCACATAAAATTTACAGAAAAAACATTATTTTTTAAATGTAATATATAAACCCTTAGCCTGCTAAGCATGACCATAATTAGAATAGGTAAACAGCTTGGATCCAGATTAGATGCCAAGTAACTAATTGGCATCTAAACAGAATTCATGCTGTTTGACACTCGGCTAATTGTTTCTCTGTATATTGGGTGATTCTGTTGAATTTTAAAATCTAGGCCAAAACAATTTAAGCAAATGACAATTTTTTCAGCAGGTTAAAAAGGTTAATGATATACAAAAAAAAATAGGTCTTTACTGAAGGACAACTATGGTCTTTATCAACCTGGTAAAACTTGAAAAAGCATCATATGATCTGAAATTGACTGATGTTAACTGAAAACCCAAAGAATTAAACACTAACAAACAAACATTAAATTCATAGTTAAACCGGAAATAAATGTAGGTAACATTGAGTGTCAGTTGATATTTGAATACAGTTATTAAACGGCTCCTGAGTATGAGGTAACTTGATACAGGCTGTGGTACCATGCAGTAACACTATTGTTAGAATACTAAATCATTTTATCACATAAGCCTGCAGATATTGCCGTGCAAATGTTAAAATTATGACGTCATGAAAACAAGTTACATAAATATAACTTGAAATCAGTTGTTAAACATGCACCCTCAAAAGCCTGAAGAGGTACCATCTGATGATGTTGCACACATGACGTCATTGTCGTCTGGGCGTTGTTATGACGTCGCCTTCTATTTCCCACTTTAAACTGCAAAAACATTTTATGGGGACGTTTTGTCTAGTGTTTATAGTTATACAATTTTCTTTAAATTCCTTTTTATGTGATAAATAGGATATTACATTCGTGTTTATTCAATATCATTTTTATGAAACTTGTTGACAAAATTCATATGACACTCGCCATGGCTCGTGTCATATGTTTTAGTCAACTTGTTTCATAAATATGATATTGAAAAAACACTCATGAAATATCCTCTATGTACTGGTAACGTTTTGTTCCAAGTGGCAATCTGAAGTATACGATCCTATCAAGAGGAAAGATCAGAGGATAACATATTTCTGATCTATTCTTAATTGATAATATAATCAATATCCCTATTATATATACCGATATCAGCCAAGCAAATAACATGTATTATCAGTCATTTATCAACAGTTATGTGATTTTTTTGGTGGTGTATTATAAATGTTCTGCTGTTTACAGTCACACATATACTGCTGGTGGTCGATATAATAGGAATCATTGATAGTTACAATAGTATTCTGCTAAATATAAAAATTGCAAACACTTTTAAAATCTAGAAAGCTATAATATGATTGGCTGGCTAATTCTTACTTGAGCTAATTTTTATATATATTTGAGACATTGCCCATAGTTTATACCTAGAATGTTTGAGGTATCAGAATGTGCTACCATCTAGATGTCAACCAAGTGTAATAAAACTGCTTCAAGGGCATCTGAGATGCTTCCTATGCTGTAAAAACTAGCAGCCATATATAGCCTTTTAGTATATTATGGGCTGAGAAGTGGCTTTCAGTCCTATCAAACAAAACAAGAAATAAAATATCCATTACAAGTTCCACACCAGGCATGGTTTATTACAGTTGTGTTGCAACAGAAAAAAGCACAAAGCAGAAGCTGGCCAGACCTCCCATGATGCTGCATCCAGGAAACAACTTTTTATGATATTCTACAGGCCAAGATAAATGGTATTCAACAAACAAGGTTAATAATTCACAGCTTTTTTGTCCCATCTCCATGGAGATACCAGATGCTCAGGAAATACTGATTATGGAACTTTTTTGTTTGTTTCATCTACCAAAGTCTTATATTTCCAATTGAAACAAGTACAAAGAGTTCTTGTGAAATATGTCTTTGAACATGAGGTCAGATTGTTTGTTTTAAATGCTGATATCTATCAAATGCTTTTTGATATCAGAATATCACCTTATCTGGATTTCAGTATTCCCAATTTTCCAAAGAGCACAAAATGGCTTTTAAGTAGTCCTAAGGGAGATATCAGCCTTGTTTAAACCTGTTTTAACACTTCTCTTTTCCTTTTTTATCTCCAATGAAAATGCTTAATGAAAGAGAAAACTCATTGAATTTTTGTTCTGTTTTGCCCAATAAATCAAAGGGTGTCAAGTATCATTAGTAATAAAAACACAGTCCATCTAACATGGCCAGAAAAAACAAGTATCAGCAATCAATTTCCAACAATCCATGCACATGCTTTCTCTCACATGACATTGGTCCTACAGCGGGAAATACCAGAAATTGAATAGAAATCCATTGATTCTAAGACGACTGTGTGCTTTAGCACTGGATGAAATGAATTGAAGATTTACTCAAATAGAAGTTTTGTTAGATTCCTTACAAGCCATAATAGAATTCCTCCTTCCAGGAAATTGACAGCGGAATCGATGGTTTATCTCAGAAACCCTCAACTTTAGAAAATGACTGTCTTTTCTGGCATCCATAAATTGTACAGCAACTTATTTGAAATATTAAAAACAATTTGTCATTGTCAAAATCCAGAAATTTAATATGGGAATGTCAATTTAAACATCCTGCAAGAACTGAGAAACTGAATTGGTTTGGAGGTAAAATAAATTAAATCAATGCCACGTAATTTACAGATAAAGTGCCTCAAGATTTCTTCAACACAATGTATAGACAACATACATAAATGATATGTTTGATTGCGATCACCATTATGTGTATAGGGCTAAAATATATAATAATTGCAAATTGCACTGTCTACAATCCTTACAACACTTTTAAGTACCTAGTTGTTACCTCTATTATTTAAGATCAGTCTAGTGACAGACAATTAATGCAGACCCAGATCAACTTACTCCTGTAATACCCGGCGGCTATTTGTGCTGGGTTTACACATTTTACATACTCTAAGTATATAATATACATTCTCAAAACCTTTTAAAGCCGATTCTCCCATTATTGGATTTAGAAAAACAATTTTTCTATCTAGTAGAATTTCAACCCTAACAGTTAAAAGAGTGCAGACTTATATTTTAATCTTGTTTCAAGAATTTTAGAAATTAAGCTACTGAAGACTGTTCCTATATGGCATAGAAAATATCTGAGATTCAGTATTTGCTCAATAATCTTTGTCTTTTAATTTCCATTAATCTGACTCAGTATTTTTTTCAATAATCTTTGTCTTTTAATTCCATTAATCTGACTCATTATTTTTTTCAATAATCTTTGTCTTTTAATTCCGTTAATCTGACTCATTATTTTTCTCAATAATCTTCGTCTTTTAATTCCGTTAATCTGACTCAGTATTTTTCTCAATAATCTTTGTATTTTAATTCCATTAATCTGACTCATTATTTTTCTCAATAATCTTTGTCTTTTAATTCCATTTATCTGACTCATTATTTTTCTCAATAATCTTTGTCTTTTAATTCCGTTAATCTGACTCAGTATTTTTCTCAAAAATCTTTGTCTTTTAATTCCATTAATCTGATTTAGTATTTTTCTCAATAATCTTTGTCTTTTAATTCCCTTATCTGATTCCTTTCAGTAAATTATTCTATGTAAGAAAATTTAACATCTTTTATTTAGTCTTTTTCTGTATTGTCATTAAGTTATCCTGTAAGTTAGTAAGTTTCTAGACCTTGACATTATTAAAGGTCTACTTATCCACAAGTTTATGGGATATATAATTATCTAAATTTGGGAAATGAATTAGAAGGAAATAATTTCCCTTCTTTAGAATGCAGTAACCTGTGCACTAGTTAGCATTTTAAGCATGTGGGCTTTGTACAGTTTACTGGTTGTAAGCATTCAGATTGGGGAAACTGAGACCAGTACACACCATTTTCTGTTTAACATATAGCCTGCTGAACAAATGTCATCTGCTTAAACTGTCGACTGCCTAGATTTTAAAATTCATCGGATTCGCCCAATTTATGGAGAAACAATTGGCCGAGTGTCAAACAGCTTGGATCCAGATTAGAAGCCTAGGAACTTGGCTTCTAATCAGGATCCAAGCTGTTTACTAAGTGTCTAATCTGGATCCAAGCTGTTTGCAAATTCTATCAGGTCGCCCTTAGCAGGCTAAATGTTAAATGCACAATTAGATATGGTGAATCCAAATTACTGTACACTGGTATAGATAGAATTTTGAGAAATTAGCATGTTAATAATGGATATTGTATTGTATCGATTTCCCAAGTGCTAACCACAGGTTTTCCAAATTATACTTGATAAGAAGTTGTTTGTGTTTTGTTGTATTTTGCTAGGTTACTGAGTGGAAATTTTAAAGAGAAAAAATTAAATCCTTGCTGAGCTCTTTAGTGTTGTATCAAATATTCATCAAACCAATTATGGACCACTTCTCCTGCCATAAAAACAAGTGTATGATGTCAACTTATAATACCTACATATATGTGGATCAGCATGTGAAAAAATGTTTGATATCGATGTCAAAGTTCCAAACCAGCTTTTATTGGATACCGGTATGTTCTGCAGAATAATATAATACAATGTACATAGTATAACATCAAAGGGTTTGACCGTCAGGAGTTATAATCTATTCTCTTAACAATAATTCTGATTTCAAATTCTATATGAAGACCTTTCATTTATTATGAATACAGCAATAAATTAGATATCATTGTGACATTGTTTTCCTCTGACAATTGTTTCCATCTAAATTCCATTTGAAGCCTCTTCACCAGCAAAATATAATTATTGATGTCAAAGTAACACTTTCCCTTTCATGTCATTTCATGCATAAACAGTCTTGATTACATCCCTTTTCATGAATAAATAGTCACACTGTTATCTCATTTCATGCATTACAAGCCACAGTAAAGCTGTTAATTGAGCCTGATCAAATAAAGATAATTCTAAATCTGAATGACAGAAAACAGCACACCAGTGACTGTTTTGTATTTTCAATAGATTCCAACAATTGAATTCAGACAAACTTGTTTATGAAGAGTCCTAAATCTGATAAAAATCTGTCTTGTTTAATAGAGTTTATAGCTTTGCTGGGACAATTTCATTTTAGAGGTATAACTAAATAATTTTTAAACTCTTTTGAAATCCATATAAACAATGTATTCCTTTATCTTAAAAGCTAGGAAATTGATAGAATCACAATCCCAGGACAGGAATACCTGGCTAATGTTTTTTTCCATCACAGGTGTCCTCTATCTATAAGACTGCAGTTGTGAGGTGTATATGGTATTCTGTCTAGGACTAAGGTGCATATGGTATTCTGTCTAGGACTAAGGCGCATATGGTATTCTGTCTACGGCTGAGGTAGCCTAGGGTTTGAGCAGATGATTGGGGCCATTCTTGTAGCCTTCACTGAACACTACCTGGAAAACTGGCAGCCACAAAAATGTTTCTGTGTGCCAGTCTTTCAACATGACATTGAGTTAAATAAGTTACACTAACACTTAAGCTATTTTCTCCCTGTTTTAGCAGCAATGTTTGGATTTCATGATAATGTCATCTCCAGGAGTAATTACAGCGTTCTCCCTAGATAATATTTGTCACCCGGTATTATACTGATAACTAATGCTTTACTTTCCATTTAGGAGCTATAAGGGTTTCCACTTAATAATGGGTTTATTTTTTGCACCAATAAAAAAGAATTCTTCCATGTGCCCTTTCAACAGAGATATATAGATTTGGTAAGACAGGTCAATACTTGGTAGAGCTAGCAAATAACAGCACAAATTCTACATGATATTTTATCTAACCCTTAGATTGCTAGAAAAAAATGTTGTCTGCTAAAACTTTTGTCTGCTTGGATTTTAAAATTAAACGGATTTGCCCAATATTTGGAGAAACAATTGACTGTGTGTCAAACAGCTTGGATCTTGATTATATAGACTCCGAATTACACTGCTTCTTAGCCTTCTAATCTGGATCCATGCTGTTTGCAATTTCTATCTCGATCAAGTTTAGCAGGCTAAGGGTTGAATTATTGTAGAGAATGTGTTGCGTGTGTGATTGTGGGCTGTTGTCAAGTGGGTGTAATGTACTCTGAAAATTGTACTTGTACAGACTTCTGTGGTGCATGCACAAACTGAAGGAAATAAAACAGGCTTTTATCATTTCTACTAACGAAATTCCAAAACACATTCTGTCATAAAATAACCATTACCCAAATCCAAAGGAGTCTGATTATCAGCAAAACCCCCATGATTACATGAAGCAAAATTAAATTATAACCTGCAATAAAATTTGCTAACTTGAGACATTATTCCAAATAAATCTTCATTACAATCACAGAAAAATTTGCGTCAACACCCAGTAGAAATTGCATGTCCTTCATTTCTGTCTTGCAGAAGGAATATTTTGCAATGAAAGATTACTGGAGCACAAGGAGACCATGTATGATTTATTGCAGTGTGGATGATTTATTTTTATAATAAATCATTTGTGGCTTTAGAGAATTTGGTTTAATAACCAAGCATTCAGTACAAAGACAATTTTTAAATCAACCTGAATAAGCACATAATATTCGATTATACAGTGTACGTTGGAGATACCAGGGTTAATTTTAAGTTTTAAAGTCCTATGCCTCTTCAACAATCTTATTCTAAAGTGATTCTATTTGAATATTACCAGTATTCAAGTTGTTATAAAATGTCCTTTCAGTAGAATAATTGCACTTTAAATTATTGCAAAAAAGCAAGTAGAAATATCTTAACCATAAGATTTCAGTTTGCATGTGAGCCAGTTTGATTTGATTCGTTGGAATTACATAGGGTAACACAATAAAATTTAGTAGGACTGAAGGTCTAACAAAAAAAGTGAAAGCGATCAAATAAAAGAATTTCACAGAATAAAAACCAGGACACTTAATTTGGAAATAGATTAAGGCCAATAACCCAAATGTCAACAGTTAAATTAGAATAACATGAAATTTCTATACTTTAACCTATAGCCCTGCTAAAGGCGGCTGTGATACAATATGCAAACAGCTTAAATCCAGATTAGATATGCAATCCAGATCCAAGCTGTTTGACACTCAGCCTATTGTTTCTCCAAATATTGGGCGATTCTGCTGAATTTTAAACTCTAGGCTGAAGACAGTTTAAGCAAAAAACATTTTTTCAGCAGGCTAAGGGTTAAAATGGCACAGGATCTTTAATAACTAATAAGCTGGCTTAGAACATTCAAGCTTTTGGTTATAAAGCTAGCTACAATGAGCTTCTCATAATGGCAGTACACTAAGAGACAGCTTAAGTCCTATAATTGCAGTACATTGAGAGACAGTTTAAGTCCAATAATGGCAGTATGTTGAGAGACAGCTTAGTCCTATAATAGCAGTAAGCTGAGAGACAGCTTAAGTCTCATAATGGCAGTACATTGAGAGACATCTTAAGTCCTATAATGGCAGTATGTTGAGAGATAGCTTAAGTCCTATAATGGCAGTGCATTGAGATCGAGAGAGAGCATAAGTCCTATCTACATTAAATATCTGATCTGGCTTAATGTTGAACCATATCATATTCATGTACCATAATTAATGACAGTCTATACTTATACCTTATTAAATCACAATAGAACTTCCATCTTCAACTTTGAACCATGCCACTGTATATCATATGGGGGTGATCAAATCAAATAATTACAAATACACTCAGGTGTTCTCTTGGAAGCACTATGAAATTATGGTACTTCATTGAAAACTGGAGCTACATATATTAACCTTTAGCCTGTTGAAAAAATGTTGTCTGCTAAACTGTCGTCTGCCTAGATTTTAAAATTCACCAGAATTGCCCAATATTTGGAGAAACATTTGGCCGAGTGTCAAACAGCTTGGATCCTGATTAGACATTGAGTTACTTGGCATCTAATCTGGATCAAAGCTGTTTGCAAATTCTATCATGGCACTTAGCAGGTTAAAGGTTAAACAATGTCAGGCAATTAATCATTCATATCTATCAATTTACAGAAGAACTTAAATTTATCTTTGTCTGTAAAGAATCTGGGGATGAATATCAACTATTACATACACATACTGTTTTTTCTCTCAGAAGCATTGCCATAACAACTGGGTTTACCTTGTTAACTCCCCTGTTTGACAAGCACTACAGTACAAAATTAACATCATAGATCCTGCCAAACGTCTGGGTTATTTCAGTCCTGTCATATCAGGAGTTACACCAACATAATCTACTGTACACTTCTAATGGAGACTGAAACTTATAGTATATGGTAATTAGCTGTATGTCAATCTGATATGATAATATTCTCTTTGACATTTTGCCCACTTCATTTTCAAAATGAATATTCCCAGATATTGAGCTATAGCTAGTCTATAAATTTTATTCGAGGTGATTTCTGGAGAAATTCAGAATAACAAACAGTAAAGACTTGGCTTATATAACATTCCATCAAGGTCTACATCGCCTCTTGAATTCTGCAGATATTCCGTTAATATGGTGTTTATGGTCAAATATCTCAGATGTCCATTATAGAGCAAGGGGAATACTTAAACACCTTGAAACAATTTTGCAAT
Source organism: Nuttallia obscurata (assembly GCA_032358795.1). Lineage (NCBI taxonomy): Eukaryota > Metazoa > Mollusca > Bivalvia > Cardiida > Psammobiidae > Nuttallia > Nuttallia obscurata. Next base: position 2,023 of record JAULCC010512931.1, on the reverse strand, counting down.
AGATATACAGAAAATTAAAAGAACTGTCAGATAGAGAGAAGTGATAAATAGAGCATAATGAAAAAGTCAAAAGGAGAGAAAGAAAACTGAGACAGAAAAGAAGCAGGGAAAAATTAGAGAAAGAAAGGTTCAGATATAAAGAGAGAGAGGGAAAGAAGAAAAATAAATGGAGCATAATAAATTAATTTAGGTTCAATACAGCCATATGTTACAAATGTCTGTAGCATGAATAATGAGTTTGGACAAGCCAGAATGCAGTACAGGAAGTGATAACAGACCAAATCATCTAATCTAATCACTTTTTCCTGGGAAGCACATTTTCATGTAACAATGCAATTGACATGCCCCATCCATGTATGTGATAATGAACAAAATGAACTTTAGGTAATTGCCTTTTTTTGCTGTACATGAGTCAACACTAAGTGAGCCAAAACTATGATAATTGTAACAGGAAATTCAATTTGCAAAACTCCAAAGTCAGGAATACAAGAGTTTTTAAAGGCTCATTGCAAACATTTACATAACCAAAATGTCATAAATCTGTATATCTCTTTGATGTGGCACCAGATTCATGTAAAAGGTTGCTAATATAATTCAAATTGGTCAAATTGATCTAATTTCAGGTTATAAAACAGTCTCTTTCCTTTTTTTCAGCTATTTTTTTATCTCTACCATAACAGTACCCAGTAGTTGACTCGTAATAGTACTCAGTTTCTACTTGACTCATAACTTAAAGTACATGTACACTTAGAGTACACTCAACTTTTCTGGATCCATTTTGGCAAAGCAAGCAGCTACTTCAATTTCAACTGGCACTGTGAAAATCATTTGTTGGTAAAGATGAGTTAACAAACCCCAACTTAGTGGACAAGCAATTGCTAGAAAAGTGCAGGAGTTATATGGCAGCAAAAACCTTTTTCCTAAGAATAGGAAAAATTTGTTACAGGTAAAAAAAATTATTAAACTTGTGACAAAAAGAAACCAACATTTCAAGTATGACTAGATATTTCAAGGTCAGCCTAACCCCATTGTAAAACATCCATTTTTTTATTGTCACCTTTACCATGGGCCACTCGTATCAAATTCAAACACTGACCATTAAACATCCAGCAAATATTTATTTAACCTTTTGTCACTGATGGATCAATTTCAAATCTTATTATTCAGACTATTAAATTTCCGCCATGAGAAGAAGTAGCCTCATTCTTCAATAGGGCACTGGCAATGGCATTGGTAGCACTAACATTTAATTTACAAAAGCTTTTCATGGATTAGTTTGCACAATGGTCAAGAGAGCAAATTACTCGCAAAATGGACACTGCTTCTGCTGCCGTGATATGGCCAGTGTTTGGCCATCTGTCAGGATAATTGTAACTGACCAAAGCAAATTGGGTTAAATTAAGATATTTGACAAAGAGTAACATGTGATCAATTGGACAGGCGCCAGTAATTGAGGGGCATGTGGCTGGGTAAACATGCCGAATGCCAAGATGGAAATGAATGCTATCCATTTCTGGTAAAATTACCATATAAGGCAATGCGTTAGTAGTCAAGTTTTAAACTTTATTAATACGCTGCAGTGGTCAAGCTTTACATATGTGATATAGAGAGGATATCCGATGAGTTTTCACTTTATATAAAATTTTATTAGACGAGTCCAGGAATCTTTAATAAGCGAGCCTCTGGCGAGCTTAATAAAGGTTCCAGGACGAGTCTAATAACATTTTATATAAAGTTAAAATGAATCTGATATACTTTTTATCACATGACACAACAGTAAAGGAAGATGTAAGCTGAAAATTCCACTTAGCTGTGTTTAATGTATGGCGCTGACCAAATAACGACACTATGGTAAATCTAATGATAATCATGAGCCAAAAAAGTAGATTCACATTTTAGTGGAAAAAGTCTATAAAACCCTTGTCTAGAATTCGAAGCTGCATAAAACTTAAAACTTTAACAAATAAAGACACTAAATTTTAACTTCAAGGCAACGGGTAGTTTTATTCTGTAAACTATGCCG
>JAULCC010512598.1:0-10798 GCA_032358795.1 Nuttallia obscurata | reverse complement strand
AAACCAATGATCCATCAAAGACTGGTCAGTATGGTGTTGGTTTTAATGCAGTGTATAATTTGACTGACACTCCATCAGTTTTATCAAAACACCCAAGTCTAAATCATGGTGGCGTATTGGTTATACTTGATCCTTTATGTAGCCATATAACGGAAGCTGTTGAGGAAGAACCAGGAATGAAATGTCGTTTGGATGGAGTAACGCAAAATTTTCCTGATACGATATCCGGATTTTCGGAGGACACGTATTTTACGTCTGGTGTAGGTACAATGTTTAGATTTCCTCTCAGAACAAATGCCTCGGCTATAAGCAACATCACCGTGACAGAACAGCGGTTAGATGATATATTAAGGTCATTTGCAGACGAAATGATGGACGTTCTTTTATTCGTAAAGAACGTTAAACATATAACAATTTCTGATATTTCATCAGGCAAATTGGAATTGATGTATTCAGTATCCGTATATATTTCTGACGAAGATGAATCAAAGAAATCAGAATTTTTTGAACACGTGCGAACAGTCACCAAAGGCAGCATCAACGACAAATCTGGTTATATACGTTCGGGTTATCAGGAAGTGAAGTATACATTGTCTGTTAATGACAGCAAAGGAAAATGTAACAACTGGTTAATTATACAACGCTTTGGAACAAGCAATGACATATGTTGTTCAGATGAACTTATGCAAGCATTAAAAGATGACATTTTGTTACAAATTCCTATCGGTGGTATTGCATTGAAATGTCCTGACTTCCAAGAAGAACTTTCATTCTTACAGGCAAAATTTAAATCTAAGAGTTCTTCCACGCCCGATAACAAGCAGTCATTCAAGGAAATTCAACAACAACCCAAACCAAAGGAACACAAATTGTATTGTTTCTTGCCTTTACCAATAAAAACGGGCCTTCCGGGTCATATTCATGCACACTTTGCTCTCGATCATGAAGCCAGAAGAAGCATATGGAGCGGTGGGGTTAGAGGTGAATGGAATGCCCTCTTAGCAAATACGGTTGTTGTTCCTTGTATGGTAACGGGTCTTAATTACTTTAAAAAGTTTTTCACCCCAAAGAGTCTCAAACGGTTTCAAATACACTCGTGGAAATGGATGAATTTGATGATGACTATCTACCATGACATGTTTCCCCGCATTGATATAGCGGAACACGAACTTGCAAGGACTATCACTCGCTGTTTTTATAACTACGTAGGACAAGAAGAAGCTGAAATATTTCCTGTTGTCATATCTGATGCTAATTACCAATTTAGCGTTACTTGGGCTTCACTAACGTCACACTCAAGTAGGTTTGCCGGAGTATTCAATACAATATGGCATACTTTGCCGTATAATAAACGCGATAAAACAACACTGCATAAATTAGAGAACATATTTAAACGTATTGGGATGAAGCTGCTTCAATCACCTTCGGCGATATATGATGCGATAATCAGCTCTGGTGTAGAAAATGTCCTGGTAACTAGTCCAGAACAAGTTTCCTTGTTTACAAAATCATTTGAGGAAAATGGTAACGGAACGTGTCAGATAGGCCCAATTAATACTTGTATAACGAAAACAAACTTTCGGGATATAAATGATCTTGGAGCTTTTGTTAATTACCTGATGCTGGATAAGCAATTTTATTCCAAAGTGGAAGGGCTTCCAGTAATCCTTACTGCTAATTCATGTCTTCGCATTTGTTCTACAAACAATGTGTATCTGACAGAGGACTTTTGGCTGCTACCAGCATCAAAAGAAATGTTTCTTCACAAAGACTTCTTACATGTTTTCTCTGAAAACGAAATGTTGAAGAGAAACTTGTTTACACTGATGGACATGTCTACATTTATATGCTTATTGCCACTATCAGTCGAACCAAGCATGTACGCAACTGGGGACGGACGCCTTTGGGACAAAGAAAACGATACTTTGGTTTCACAAACTTGGATTGAGGGTCTTTATTGTTTTATATATAAAAACTGTTGGACACAAGATGAAAAAGGGACCAGAGTCTTCGATTCGTCATTGTTTGAAAAGAATCTAAACTTACTGAAAAGTTGGTCTTTTTTACCTACCGTAGAAAAGTCTGGTGAAAATAGCATTTTCAAGTTAGTTTCCATATCGCGGTTATCAACAGTATTTCATATTCGCCGGACAGACTATGATGTCAATGAAGCGATACAGTTGTTACATTTGCCAGTTCTTGATAAAAGCGTCTTTTCAGAATCGTGTTCAGATGTTGTTAAGCTTATTCAGAATGTTCTTACATCAACTGAAAATCCAAAATCTGTATTGGAATGTCTGCTGTATTATGAACAAAGGATATCCTCTACTGAATTGTCTCAAGATCATGCGTTTGCTATACTAGCATACTTCTCCAGATCCATTGGTAGACTTAAAAAGAAAGACAAAAAAACATTTGATTATTTTGAATTGAAACGCCTACCTCTGTTCGTAACCTTGGTAGACGATTTAGTGAGTATTAGCAATTATGCACTGGACACTTTGGTATTGCCAACAGGAATGCCGATTTCTGGTTTACGCGAGTGGATGGATGCAACACGTACTACACTTATTCGCCAGTACGATGAACTTACTTCATTATTTGAATACCTGAAATTACAAAATTCTAATATAGCAAACTTCTACGCGAAAAGATTGCTCCCAAAAAGTGTGCATCTTCCAAAAGATCATATGGTAACTCATGTCACTTACATCAGGGACAATTTGCTAAAGTGCTCACCAAATGGCCAGTATGATAAAGATCAGAAGAATATTATAAGTCAACTGAAAGAAATTGCATTCATCAACGTAGATGGCGTCATGAAAAGAGCAGCCGATCTGTATGACCCGAACCATCGGGTGTTTTCTTGCATGATTGCAAAAACTGACATGTTACCGACTGAGTATTGTACATCTGACTGGATGCATTTTTTAAAACTGCTTGATTTAAAGTTTGAGTTAACTGACGAAATGCTTGTTCGGTTTGCAAAAAACATAGAATGTGAAGGACAACGTACTATTGACAAGCAATTACAGGAGAAATCAAATGTTTTGATCGAGTATTTGTTATCGAAATCTTGGGAGGAAACCACTTTTAAATATCTTAAAACGATTTGCTTTTTAATTCCACATGAGGTATCGAAAGATTTAAGTAATGTTTTCAAGCAACATAATAGTGGTAAAGCGTTGATTGCGTTTAAAGATTCTATACCATCAAAATATGAACAAATAAGTTGGACCGTTATGAATATTTTACCGGATAAATCCTGTCCCGACGAGGAAAACATACAGGATGCACTTGGAATACACAAGGAGCCACCAGTAGAACTTGTCATATTACACTGCCGCAGTGTGTGTTCCTCCTTTAATAATCTACTTCAAACAAAAGCTATAGGATCAGAGTTTGTCTGCAACCAGATGGAAAGGTTATACTCTTTCTTTTCAAAGAAATCTGAGGGAATTTCAGATATCAAATTGCAACTGAAAGACACAAAGTTAGTGTACTTGAAAGAGGATAGCACTTTTGTCAAACCGTTTAACATTGTTCTTGATTTAACCGCCGAACAAGAAATAAAACCGTATTTATATAGAGCTCCAGCGTACTTTGGTAAATATAACGAATGGTTTTTAAAGATGGGATCAACACAGACGGCTGGCTGTGATCACTACATATCTGTTTTACAGATTTTAAAAGACAGGATTGGCGATGAGGAATTGGATCCATTTGAATTGTCACTAGTTGAAAAGTCTATACGTAATCTCTTCGTACTGTTAGAGGGTGGCATGCATGAAGGGAATGCTGTTAACATCTCTGTTTCTCCACTTTTCCTGCCTGCTAGAGATAAGAAATTAATTGATGCTACATTACTTACAGTGGAGGATAGTGAAATTATGTCCTTGAGGCTGCTAAGAGATCTACCCAATGATATCAACTTTTTTCTAGGTTTCAATAAACTTGACATTCATCACAGAGACCCCGTAGGACTGATGTTAGCTCTTCCATCGCATATACGGCCTTTGTTTCTTACAGACATAATATCGGAGGATTTTGTGAAAGAGGATATGCGAATCGTTGAATACTGTAAAAAAGCGGAAAAAGTTGAAGATTTTTTAAACTCGGTTGAGTTTCAAGAGGGTGTTGTTCGTATTTGTAAGAGTACGAATGGCTCGTCTTTTAACGAAAGCGTTCATGTCTCTCAAATTATAACAAACCTTAGTAACCTTAAAGTTGTGAGGGTTCTTGGGCTAAAAACAGTATGTAAGTATAAAGGCGTAGTGGTGAACTTTTCGGAACAGTCAAAACAATGTTTTATAGGAGAGGACTCTTGCGGAAATAATACAAACTATAGTTGGTATTTTGAGGATATAAATGACGAGCACACTTTTGACTATAATAAATTTATTGTTGACAAAGAAGGCTTACTTGAGCTTACTAAAAAGTGTTGTTGCAAGATGCCTGTTGAAGACAGGCTACTTATACGGATTCTGATGGAAATTGAAACCCCGTCAAAGATAAAAATGTTACTTGACAGTGAAAAAGTACAGGCGTACAACCTCACAAAGAACACGTGGGATTCTGCCTTTCCTGAACCAGGAACATATGTGGAAGAACGATTTTGTCCATTTCTTGAACAAAAAATATCCTCTTTCCGTGAAAATGAATTTAAAACTGCTGTGTTTGAACTAGAAGATGATATCATTGACGACAATTTGGATTATTCAACGCCGCCAACGTGTAAATACGTGAGGATTAAAGAAGAGATCACTCACGGAGACGAAGAGTCGGAAATAATGAGGAAATGCAAGATAATTATGGGAGGAACATCAACAGAGCCAGAGCTTGTTCCCATATATCGTTTGTACAAATTTGTCAGAAAAGAACACGTCAGAGATATTCCTTTGGCTAATGAGTTCCCTTATAGTACTACGTTGGATCAGATCAGAACCATGTTAAAAGAAGCGTGGAGGTTGTCAGAAACTAATAAACGTACTGTTTTCAAAAGGTTACTGATGAGTTGGCATCCGTTATCTGGAAACCATTCTTATAAATCAAAAGTATTTAATTTCATTCAGTACGTCATTATGCAGTTGGAGAAAGAAGATCAACACGACATCGATGAAGATACTGTCAGTATCGACCCAGATATGTCACATTCTGTGTACTTTAAATTGATTAAAAAAATCATCAAACGAATGTCTAGCAACGCAGAATCTATTGATAGCAATTTGGAGGAATACCGAAATCCCAACAGTCATATTGAAGTCATAAAGTTGCCACGACCAGATGTTTCAGAGGCACGGCGATGGATGCGTCAAGCCCACCGTGACCACCTTGCTGCTACTATTACTTATACAGATCTCGATACAATTGATGCAAATAACTGGACTTGTTTTATGTGTCACCAGGTAAATATAATTGACCATAAGCGTAGCGTTTTATGTCAATGTATTCAACATTTTCATTTTTGCAACTATGAACAAATACACTGCTGTGATATGTCCTTTCAAATGCACACATTCAATCTCTAGATTTTTATTTACTGAGAATAACTGCATTTTCATAAACAAACCTGAAATGATTAGAAAATATATAACGATATTTTTATGAAATTGCTATTATGATGCTTAAACATTATCATTATGAAAGCCGGATCCATAAATCAGACGTAATTTGCGACAAATGGAAAATAGCTGTAACATTTCGGAATATTGAACGCCGCTTAAACATATTCACACATTGTGTATTACAGGCTGTCGAAAAAGCTTTAAAAGCTGCAACGTTTTCGGTAGATGCAAACAAATTTAGTCTTACACACAGTTTGTGGGAGGCGGCATATAATACTTCTCCAGAAATACTACAAAAGGTAATTGTTTTAAGTGTTTAGTTCTGTGTACTATCATTTGCAACGAATGCGTTTATTTTATACATGATTACATATTTCCTTGAAGAAACCTCTAAATGCGGATTTAAATATAATTCGCATTCTTTAAATCACTTGATAATGAACCAACTTGGAACGGGCTAAAAGCTGATATTGGCTGATGCTATAAGAAATTACTTCCGCAATGGTTGTTTTATAATATTTTATACTGTTTTTAATGCCTTTAGAATTATGTTGTATTAATTGTTAACCTACTTATAACATGATCGCAAAGGCACATAGAATATGGTACCCGTCTAACGTTAAAGAGGTTGCGAGTTCGCGTATAAGTACATAAAGGGCACAGTGAGGTGAAACATTTAAATGTTTTACACGTAATGTTAAACGCTTATATGTCGTATGAAACCAATGTCGATACCGTTTCATTGTCGGAAACAGTATAATGAATTAATTAAATAACACAAGAAAGGCTCTTTCAGAGTCCAAAACACAACCGCATTTGTATATGGCGGACTACCTATCCACCACACAAAGGCGCCTTGATTTTTGCAAAAACCAGCCACAAACATCCATTACCACGCATTTGCTTTCCTTAGGTGTAGTATTTAAGTGCAGATCTAAGCACTGTGTTTCCAAGAAAATATGTGCGTTATAGGGTTATGTAAAATCATCTCGGAACACATTTCAGCCAAGTTGTATAAGACAAATGATTAATACCCATTTGGTTAATGTATTGGTAATAATCAAATAATTGATACCAAAATATACGATTCTGATTCAAAATGGCTTTTCGGTTTATCATTCAAATTCATATAATACTGTACTTTCATAGGAATTGATTAGCATATGTCTTACCATTGTTTCGATAAAATTCGAGGAATTATAACCTAAAGCTGGTAAAACATCTATATCATACATTTATAAAGCTATTATACGTTATAAATATTGCAAGTTGTTGATACGTTATACTTTGTGCAAATCATACGCCAGTCCAAATGTATTGATGTGTATGAAGGCATGTTAATATTTGGCTGTTTTTTATGATGCAGATCCATAAACAGCCCCATGTGGGCCTGGGGCGTGCCAATGTAGCACAATAATTTGGACCATGCTTAACTCTGGCGTGATCTTAACAGGCGACTTACAGGGTTTGAACATGAATCTGGAGTTTCTGCATCTCTGATTCTCCAGCAGGTATTAAGTTGTTGGGTCCACACCCCATATTTTTATTGCGATGTAAATGAGATGTGGATCGAAAAAGTTTTATCCTTAATGACGTCGTATAACCTATACAGTGGTGAGGTGCCGAAAATACCAAACCAAAGCATCCATCAACAAATTAGCTTTTGTTATAGAAAGCGTTGTACTGTAGTGTTTGTCATCATTACTAACGTACATTTTGATGTAGCACAATGTAGTTTCTATGCTAAAGAAGGAGTGTGATACTGCAGTGAAACAAAATACTTATATTTTCCAGGCCTCAGAATTGCAAAAACGACTTGGAGACCACACAAAACTGAGATATCCAAACTCTGTTGTTCGACCTAGAATTCCATCGGAGATCTTCAACCGCGACGATGCTAAATACAGTATTGAAACTGCAAAATTAATTATTGAGCTTGTGGACCAATATATCGGATTTCCGTGAAATTAGTACAACAAATGATACTTACTTGCAGCTGGGCAACGTATATATACTTTGATATATTGATACTCGTAGAAGTTCTGATAACGTTGACGACTAAGTGGTAGTGACACTTGTAAAGTAGAGCATAATATTTCTATTGTTGTAATGTTATTAAACAAAATTTTTATTCATTTGTTGATGGTACATGTAGATCGTCTTTGTCATCTCCAAAATAATCCTTCGATGACTAAGTGAAAGTGGCACATGTACGGGTTCACATGCGTTGGCATAGAGATGATTTACAAGTTGTTGAATGAAATAGTAGATGCAGATAATTCAACATATGATATATTATAGATGTTGTTCTCACACATTTTTGCATTTTTATTCTACTTTTTAGTACATATTACCATACAAGGAATCATATCACTGTTTAGTATATGCATTATGGAAAACATTGAATTCTAAATGAACTTATGTTATGTTTAGTTATATATGAATTTGATATAGTATATGATGTTCAGTTCAAGGGTGTTCTCCGCATCATTATGTTTATTTGCGTTTTATTTTTCATCTCAAATATGTCTATTATACTTGTAAATGGTGTACGATTGTGTTTACTCATCAATGTTATTTTCCTAATTCAGTGTTGATAATATGATATATATAGTGTACATATTGAAGACTATTGGATGTTATGTTTCAATCCACTTTTTTTATTTTGAATTGCATCTTGTTTAATATTGTAAACTGGAACAAATATTGACATATGAGCTTAATCCACACATATTACAAAACCATAACATACTTAATATGTAAACACATTAAGATTATCTATAGTACTATTAAATGTATTATTCAAACGATTTTAAATCAGTATATTCCCAAGTGACATATATTATATATATTATATTAAACATTTGCTATATGCATCTCTAATTGAAATATTATAACAACATTTCTTGACGTGAAGTATACCACCTTTTGTTAAATTAGGAGTTTTCAAACAAGTTTAATAATCTGTGATTTAATGATTTTGTAGTTTTGTTCTCCGCAGAATATAGTATGTAAATAATGTTGAATTTTAAATCTACATGTACATGCTATTAACACGTTTTGTTCCATAATGAAGAGTTGCTAACAAAAACAGTATTTGAATAGGGAATTGAACTATGCCAATTCGTCTTTGTTATGGCCTCAAACCTGTATTTTACGTCTCATGTACTGTATGAATGGATACTGTACTTCATACGTACTAGGTTGCAGAACGTGTATAAAACGTAACATACACATGTTCAATATCCAGTCTATTCCATGCCCGGAGGTCTGCCGCTTTATTGATTTTAAACTTCCTCTGGTTAATATGGTTGTACACTATTTCAATATATGTATTTTAACTAGTTTCATTAGAAGCAAATTCATTCACTTTATTATCGTTATGTTTCTGTGCGATGTATCTATTATTTTGATCCGATTTATTATAATATGCTGTATAGTTTACTTCTCAAACTGTACAAAAACAACATTGCATCTGTCTAACGTTTTGTATTGTTCTTCGTTTTTACACTGTTTATCTGATTTATATAAACCACTAATTGCGAATGCATTGATATATATCAAAAAGAAATAGTGTTAATACGTCAAAGGTAGAATATTCAAAGGTGACTGAATAGTTTCAGTTTGATGTGTAAAATAGCGATTGTATAAATTGATTTGATATAAGTCATTTGCTATGACAGATTATCTGATCTGTTTAGAGGTATCAGACTAAGGATACATGTCAAGACGTTTAAGTAATTTGTTAAATGTAATTGTAAATATTATTTCATCTGGAGTTTTTTATGTTCGAACGAGACATGCTAACTGAATTTAGGGGACTTTTCTTAAAAATATATCAATTTGTCTAGTTACTTTAATTTACTCATGAATTGAAGATTTGACAATTATTAAAAAGATGCAGTCCGTGTTTGGATGTGCCCGTAATTTTTGCAATGTGGGATGTGCCATTTAAATAAGTTAAAATATAGTGTGCTGACTGTATTATGTAAATAATTTTGTATATGTTTTGACGGTGGTGATTGTAATTTATATGTATTATCTAGGTCCGTTATTTATGATAGAAATATTGAAAGACCAAGAGAGCCAGTGTATACTTGCAAACGAGTCTACAATGACAATATATGCTAAAACTCGGAAAACAATTATATATACGTTAAAAATATATCAAGGATGCGCCTTTAGTTTTATGCAACTAAGGGATGTGCCTTTTGATTTTTTAATTGTTTAAGATAGTTTGATGTAAAATTTGATGTAATGCATATGCGCCTATATTCTATATGACATTAAATTTTATGATGTGCCGGCTAAAGTATATGTATGACAGTAGATCTATGTTGAATATGATCAGTTCTATTTATAGTAGGATGGGATCGTAAACATCTTGACTGTTTATTCAACAGATTCGCCTATAGCTATATAGGATGTGCATCTATGTTGAGCTGATAGTCTATGCATGTTTTGAATGATTAGTGTCACAATATAAACCATTACTGTGGTTTCCTTTGCTTTGTAAATAGGATATTAACATTGAAAAAGCCCGCTTGTGCTTTGTTTATTCGATGGGGTATGCCGTATTTTCTTACTCCTGACCCGAGGTTACAAACCAATACAAAATGTAACTTAGAATATCACAGTGATTCTATATGCTATGGCTTTTTTATGATTAAGCATCGAACTTATCACTGACGTTGTTTTTTGTAGTATTATGCATGTTTAGGACAGTGCTGCCATACATATGATGCCTTAAATATTTAATTTCAGGATGCGCCCATGTACGTAAAGCTGTATGGGATGAGCCAATACGACTGTTCTCATTAAATTTTTAAATTGTATTTGCTTATTAATAATGCTGTATTTAGTCGTCCAGTTTGCATGTTAAGTGCAGTTTTAGACATAACGTGCCTTAAATATATAATTTCTGGATGCGCCCATGTACACTAAGCTATATGGGATGTGCCGAAACGAGTTTCTTAATTATGCTCTTATATCATATAACGTTGAATAGATTTAAGCTTTGGAGTCGTAATTAACGTTGTATTTGGTCATTTAATGCATAAAAAATGCAGTGTTAGACATAAGATGTTTTTAAAAAAAAATAATTTCTGGATGTGCCCATGTACGTAAAGCTGTATGGGATGTGCCGATACGAGTCTCTTATTTATGATCCTATATTAAAATACATTGATTTTAGTTAATCTTTGAATTACCATTAACGTTGAATTTTGTCGTAT
>JAULCC010512376.1:0-10798 GCA_032358795.1 Nuttallia obscurata | reverse complement strand
GCAATCTCTATTACCATTATCCCACAGTATACTGACAGTCTGTTTAACCCCTTCGGTTCATTATGGCTGTGTTACCACGATTATGTACTTTAAAAAATTTGGGAGTGAAAAGTTTATATTTTTCATTTCCTAATTAAATTATTAATTGGATCGATGTCCTAGCAGTGCACCGACGGTGCATGGGTTGATCACATTTAAATATATTCATATATATAGTTGTTAGTTATTTTCCTCATGAAACATGTATGACTTTTTACTGGTCTGCTTTAACCATTACATTCTTATGTCATATAAGCATATAAGTGTAAGGGCCGTGTGATTACATAAAGCATTACAGATGTTGCATTGTTGTTAATCGTATAAAGCGACAAACCAACATCAAGTTTCGGTCAGACATATGAAAACATCCATTGTGAATATGTTATATGGCTTTTCAAACTCTGGCGTTATAACAACTGTACTTGTATGAGACTTTTTTAGAGTTGTTTTACAATTTGTAGTTTACAAAAGGTTACTTTTCAAGTTTATTTACACTGTGGATGCTAATGTACAAAGGCAAGCAGGTGTCAATAAGGAGTGAGGTTTAAGGAATATTTTGCACAATGTTTTATTAGTGTTTACGTTTACAAAACCAACAAACTTGAATTTATAAGGGTTGTTTCATTTAAGTATTTAAACTCAAAACGCATTTCTATTTTGGTATCACCACTAATGTCTCAACATATACTTTTTATTTGTAATACATTTTTTAGAAAGAGTTTGATTAGAATATTGCATGGTGAAATCTGTATAATTTTTACTTCAAAAGTTGTGAATGCCTGTCCCGGGAAATTGAAATATGGGTGTGGTAATTAAGTGAGAATTGAGAATACATTAACTGGCACCGGAAAAGGACTACATGTGTTGTATGTTGCCAGTAAAGTATGTAAATACATCTTATGTATATCTCAAATTCTCAGGTCATAAACTTTATTTGAATATAAATACTTTGATTTTTTCAAACATTTAATATAATATTAAATCACTCTATTACAGAAGTATCAGAAAGAGAGAAAAACATTCCCTTGTGCTAGGTAATACTTTAATGCATTGAATTATTGCAAGTTTCTGAGTGCGAGAATAATTTGTGTACCAGTAAAACAGTAAGAGCAGATTATCTCCCATGAGAGTTAACTCTCTTTATAGGAGGGATGAAAACTGCACTGCGGAGGAGTAAGCAAAATGTGTTTACAAGAATGTTTGAGGGTATGGGAAAAAGTAAGACGAACATATGTCATATTTCAAAATGGAATATAATTAATGAAAGTAAGTAATGGTTTCATGGGTCAAGGAAATAAATCGTCGAACTTGGTATTTGTATATTCCTGCGTAATAATATAGAAGTTAACAGAGCTTTATGAAAACAACAATTTAGTAACCAAATTCAGATTAAGAATTACAATCTATACAATAGTGTGTAATTTACTAAAGACATGGGGGCCTCCGTGGCCGAGTGGTTGTAGTCATTGCCTTGCAATATTTCAGCCCCTCACCGCTGTGGGTTCGAATCGCGGTCTGGGTACTTCAGATGTTTCAAGTGAGGAAGCCTTCCTGCTGGCTTGCGATAGATCGGTTGTTCTACCCGGGTGCACTCTGTGCCTGAAAAAGTGTACAGGGGTTCCCCGGGGTCTTCCTCAACCTGTAATTAGCTGGACGTCGCGATATGACTGAACTACTGTTAAATGGACGTTAAATTCCAAACATATTGTATTTTAAGGAGTCAGGTGGACTGATAAATCCAATCAAGTCAGAGTGTCCATGCATCACATAGAAGTAGTCATATTATTGGTCGGATCCCGAAAAGGCTGTGGTAATAATGCTCTTTTGTCCTCAACGCAGCCCTGAGCAAGTGATTTGATTGGCTAGTATATCATGTGTCGAGTGATGTTGTTAATTTTTTTGCATACCTAAACATTAATTACAGATATGATATTAAAATATGTGATATCCAATATTAGATATTCAATAAGAACTTTCACATTTCCAGTCAAACAGAATAGTAAAATTGAAAAATAAAAGTTTTAAAAGTTAATACTGTTTCCAGTTACAAAAAATATATATGTTTATATGCTATATTAGATATTAGACGTTGATAGCATAAATATTTGATATTGAAATCTTAAATTGTAATAAGCAGTCTATATGTTCCGCATGTCTGTATATACATCTATTGTGTTTGTCCAATTCTCAATTCGCCTAAACCAGAATGACTAAACAAGAGAACAAGGCGCGAAAATACGCTGACTGACTTGACTTATAAACAGTCAGAGCCTTAGTGTATGCATGTTGTATTACAGGATTATGCAGTTCCGTTGTATATTCCGGCTGTAAATTGCCGCCTTATAGTCAGTCGAGAATTTCTCGTTAAGAAAGACAACGATATTTTGCACACCATATACATTTTCTTGGTTTAAATGTGTGTTGTTGATGTTTTTAATAAGAACACTACGTTTCATGCAGACGCTGATACAAGCGCCAAAATAGTTTTGTTTTATTCGGCTTAATAATATAATCAATCATAAACATTTCTTAGAGACATTGCGATTGGACGGTGGAGTTATTCCCCAACAATATGGAACACACAATGTATGCACAACAGAGGTATTTGGAGATAATTCAATTATCCTCTTTAACGAAGTTGCAAACAACATTTCAAATTTTACAAAATATCTTACAATGGTAAACTTATTGCCGAGCAATCTCACAATTTTCCTTAAACCTTTGTGTTTTATATATTCCAATATTCCAGGAGATATATTATTTTACAACTCATGTACAAAAGGACAAGTGCTACCAATTGCCAAAGTTGTGCCGAATTTGGACACAAATGTCTTACAATAGTATGTTTTTACAGGGCTACACAAACGAAAGATGGCTACAAAAATTGCAAAAACAATGTTTGCTTGTAACATATAGAAATAATATAAAATGAAATTGTTTAATGGTATTGCAGTACTTGTATTTTTTATCACTGAATTTTATGTAGAAGATTTGCAGTAAAAAATAGAAACATGAATTCCTGAGTAACATTGTTTCGATGAATTTGTTTTAATGAGTACAATTATTCATTGCGGAGACAACAATCCTGCCAATGTCAGGGGGGCATAAGTGTGTTGCACAAAATGTTTTTACTGCGATTAAACATGTGGTATTTGTCTGCTTAACTGATTTACTATTATATATATCCATTTCGTTTGAATACTGACCAGCCTGTCTTTTTTATATATGTTGTATCAAATTATCACTTACAACGAAACATTCATAAATACTAATATTAGTCTTCTTCTTCTTCCTCACTTTAATCACAATGTATTAATTTCAGTTTCATTTAACTTAGATAACAGTATTGCCACTAATATAAGTTATTTCTCATGCAACAGTTTTGTAAAATCATCTAAAAGAATTATGCTACACACCTAGCAAACCGAAAGGGAGGACCATACCTATTTTTAGTTTAAACTTATTTATTTTAGCTCGATTATGTTGAAAGCCGTTTAGTTGTTGAAACACGTTCGAGTCCGTTTCCTGTTTAGAAACCAGTACTGGGGTCATATGAAGATCATGATCTTCTTCTTCATCTTCATCTTCTTCTTCTTCTTCTTAATAATTGTCTCCTTACTTTAATCACAATGTCAATTCCATTTAACATAGATAACAGTATTGCCACTAATATAAGTTATTTCTCATGCAACAGTTTTGTAAAATCATCTAAAAGAATTATGCTACACACCTAGCTAACCGAAAAGGGAGGACCATACCTATTGTTAGTTAAAACTTATTTATTTCAGCTCGATTATGTTGAAAGCCGTTTAGTTGTTGGAACACGTTCGAGTTCGTTTCCTGTTTAGAAACCAGTACTGGGATCATATGAAGATCATGAGAAAGGCACAACTTCTTTGCTGGAACCCTCAACCTACTGAGCGCAAGGCGGACACCATATCCACTACACCACTGCGCCCTCTAAGTTGAACGTGTGACGCTATACAATTATATTTGTAAAACAGTATATTTTGTTTTACTGTTGTTTAGACATTTGTTTAAACCAAGTTTGCGAATGTCAAGTGTACAGAAATCACTGATGCGCGTTTTCAATATAGTCTAGGGCTTGAAACAAATATATACGACTATGTTTACATGAACACACGTCACAAAATAAACATTCTGTCCTTAAAATATATTAAAGTTTACATGGGCTAGAAGCATATAGACTTACAGATGAAGGTAAAATGTAACACGGGTGATTTTAAGATTTTTGACACCGACAAAAATTGGTATGAAGTTTCGATAATTGTTAATTATCTTGCTTATGAAGTTTCGATATTTGTAATATATCAATTTAGATAGTATTATGATCATTTGATATTTCAATGATATCTGAAACTTCTAAATATTTGTTATATAATAATCCTTTAAAACATGCTTATCGTCTTTAGAATCAATGATATCAAATAAATCTGCATATCTGTTATAGCATTATCCTCTGAAATGGGTTAATCGTCTGAACAATCAATGATATGAAATAGTTCTGCAATATGTTATATGACCCTTCTCTGATATGAGCTTATTATATGTCTTATCAATGATATCAAAAGGTTCCGCACATTTTCTGTTATATTATCCTCCTCTGAAACGCTATTATCGTCTGAAGAATAAATTATATTAAATTATAAATACTATCAAATAATGATGCATAACTGTTATACAATCCTTCAAAGAAATGAGTTTATCATCTAAATGATATCACATTATTTCGCATAGCTGTTAAGTAATATTTCCCTACAATGAGCTAATCATCTAATTGCATAATGATATTGGAAGTTTCTAAACATCTGTTTTGTACTCCTCTGAAATGTGCTTATCTTATCATTTGCCGAACGTAGACTTATTTTCAAGGTACATTTTACAGAATTCAATATTGTTGATGGAAACAAGTTGCTCTCACGGAGCAGACAACCATTTTGTTTCATTTTACTAACTTATTAAGTACTGTATACCTAATGTAAATAGCACAGGGTACAGTCATAACAAATAACCGCTGATCATCTAACCTTGATAGCATCTTTCTAAGCCTTACACTTTGTGTCAGAATTGGCCAGACGACTCACCTAGTTGATATTTCCACAAGTAATATGCATACTCAACTCTACAAGATAAAGTCAAGCACAATCAAGCGACGAGGAAAAATAATCGCAACTACTCTCTACCCACTACAGTCATCAATGTCTGTTCCGTCCCTGATTCTGTTTCCCCACGAAATAAACATGGATGGAAATATAGGCGATAGTTGGAAAATGTTCAAGAGAACATGAGGAGATAATCAAAAAGCACCAGGCCCTGTGATTTTAAAACTGTTTTCGTGCTATACTCAGGATCATGCTCAAATTTTAAATGTCTAAACCATCAAATTCTTTCATAAATTATATTTAAATATATAGTCAACTCTTATTGATTGGGATATACATGCTTAAATTCACATAAAATTATTTCATCTCAATCGTATACATCTAAAGTAGAAGAGCTTTCTATTTTGATATTGTGCTGGAGATGATTGTGAAGCATATCATATAAAATGAATCATTTATATGTATAAAATAGTTTGGAGTAAAGCAAGCAACGTGTATGATATTTCTTCTTTCTAACAATAATTATTAAACTTAATCATAATTTCGTGAATGAAAAACGTCCAACGGATCATGCACATTGCAAAGTCCTTGCGAGAAAGCCAACATTTGCTTGGTACATGCTTAGACTGTACTGCTATAATGTGATGTTAAGGAATGTTTATCGAGTTTTATAAATGAGTGGATAGCCGAATAGTTATACTCGTCGGATCAGTATAGATGTACCATAAAATGCAATGCGAGGCGTATAGAGTATAACAATGCAACCCTTTATATAATGAAATTACTTTCCATCCTTTACTTCTATTGGTTTTTTATATCAGAAAGTAAAGATATTTCAAATGATTCATACCTGTTTATAAGAATATTTTTTTATATTTTGTTTTAAACAGCAAGTTAAGATGTCAGTTTGTAATGTTTTTGTATCACCAACTTCCATATGTTCTCTTAAACAGAAAGCTAAATTGTTCCTTCACAATACACAACGTGTGTTGTTGCTCAACTCAACCTCAAACTTATATCATTACTAGATGGCCAACGGCCCGAGAATACGAGAATATGCATAAAGTATCCAAATTTGAATATTTGCATACCGTTTAACCGTAGGTATAACTATGCTTTGTAGTTAACTAATGGGCTACCTGTTATCAATTTTTTCAACAGCGGTATGCTATTACTACAAGATAAAAGGCGTTATAATAATTGCAAAACAGGTTACCGTCCATTAATGGAAAGCTTAGTATTGCAAAAATGCATGTCCCTTTTACGAATATTATATGTACATATTACCATTTTAAATATGGATGTTGTATTGACTGAGTATTTATAAAATATGTATGGATGAGAAACTGTATGTTTAAATCCAAAAGAAATGAACTATTTTTTTCTGTTCTTTCTGTTCTTATATATTGATTCGGTATAAATGCATCTATAACATGATATAAGTATACTAAGACAGCTATATACGTTGATAACATAACCTTAAAAAATTGTAAAGCAATTATATCTGTATTTTTATATATCTAAGAATTTGCAATAGAAAAACTTTAAAACAAATAATATATGTATTGGAAAATGGATTAAGACGACAAAATAATAGCATGTCAAAAAACACACCCACACCAAGGATGACTCAAAAAAGAGGAAACCTTTTATTTTCATTGGGGTCCTTCTTTTTGCGACCTGACATACGGAGGCATATATTTCAATATGGTGATACTTAAAAACATTGAACGACATTTGCATATGGAACATTATGGGAACGATGAACTAAGGCGAAGACAAGAGTATAAACTTATGAAAACACTTTACATTGCACTGATAAATAAATACTTCTAATACAGCATAACCAATTGCACGTAAATTACATTACAGCTGAATAAATATTGAACGGCACTTGTTAATGAAATCTTATTATGATATATTAAAAACTAGGCATATGTTGCCGAATGAGAAACATAATTTTGCCCGTTTTTACCTTTGACCTCTAAGTTTGACCACACCTTTAAAGGTATGAATATGATTCTTCCGCTAGACACTCCGTCTCATCAATGTTAACATGTGTGCCAAGTTATTTTTAAATTTCATTTATCCATGGTGAAGTTAGAGCCCGGACAAAACATAATCTTCACCAATTTTGACATTTGACCTCTATGTCTGACCAACCCTTTTAAGGAATAAATGTGATTCTTCCGCGCGACACTCTGTCTCATCAAGGTTAACATTTGTGCCAAGTTATTTAAAAATTCATCTATCCCCGGTGAAGTTAGAGCCCGGACAATCATAATCTCGACCAATTTTGACCTTTGACCTATACGTCTGGCCACACCTTTTAAGGAATAAAATAATGTGATTCGTCCGCTCATCAAGGTAAACATTTGTGCTAATTTTATTTTAATATCTGTCAACCCATTATGAAGTAACGGCCCGGACAAGCCAAATCCCAACGCACGGACGGACGCACGCACAGATGCACGGATGGACGCACAAAGCCGGACAAAAACAGTGACGTCTATGTCGAGCTCACCGCAAGCGGGCTCGACAAAACACACTAAGATAGGAAGACTAAATCACATTGCACTAAGAAGATGGTCCTTCACACGAGCTTTGGTTACATCTGTGATTTGTGAAGGCAGACTGTTTCAAAGGCTGCATTCCAAGTAAGAAAAAGTTTTCTTCCCGAACGATCGAATCCTTAGCACAGCAAAGCATTCATCTAAACTGAATCTTGTGTTATATGAAGAAGGCTTTGAGGTAAAAACTGATGCGACATATATTTTTGCGATAGACTATTTATTTCTTAAATACATGACATACCCTTTTCACATACTTGTATATATATAACTATATAACTATATATATAACTATGTTTATGCTTTAAATGTAGTAAGGTATACGTAGATAGCATAAATTGCAGTAATATGTGCTAAGCGTTTGAAGACCAGTCTTCCCTGCCTTCGTGTTTCATCGTAACAGATGATGACAAATGCAAGCCAACGCCAATAAAGTCATTCTTTACGTCCTACGTTTTTAACACAAACATTTGTTGGAAAATCATTTACAGATACATTCCGTTTAACAATACGAATGTAATAAAAACAATTTGCTTTGTAGACCAAAAGTAGTAGCCGATAGTAAACCATTGCAATTTAACTCCTTTGACATGGATATTAATAGCTTGATTCTATTCACTGCACAAAATAACTTGTGAAAATTTACAGATGCAACATAAACTGTTCGTCTATTCATACATACATATTTACGTATTATAGATTGAAAACATAACCATTGTCTATAAGTTCCGGATCTGAAGCCTGCTTATATCTCTGCACGAGTTCAGACTTTCGTTAAACGCGTGTTGGAATATAAACGTTGCTAGAAAGAGCAATGGGCGAAATACCTTTATTATTATTAGTGTTGTTTATTGGACCTTGTTTATGCCATGGAACCAATATTGATGACGTCAACTTTTCCGGAGATTCTCCTTTTGTATATTGTATTTTACAAAGACAACTGAAATATATAGATTACCCGCTTTAATGAAATTTTCAGTTACCAGAGCAAAGCTCTTTATATTAATTCATTTCAAAGTTTTAACAATTTTATTCTCAGTTATTTCAGAATTCAAAGTTAAGTTGTCTGTACAAAGAAAAGTGGTCGGCCAACATAAATGAAAGTCTACATTATTTATCAGAATTAAATTCTCCATGCATAGCATACAGGTTAAACTTTTGTCACAACCTTTGTTAGTTATAACCGTATGTATTTATCTTTTTCACAAGACAATCTTCTAGCTGTAACACGATTGTTATCATAAACGTCCTTACATTAATTGAATATAGATATGAATTTATCAACTTGAACGAATTCTACACTAGATCTAACATTTGCATTTCTATCACCAGCAATGAGAACTACATCTAAATCAGCTGCAAGTTACTCACCGCCGGTCATAAGCTTTTCGATTACATCTATAACCTTTCATAATATATACAAATGTTAATGAAATCTTAACACAACACCATAATCGAATTCTGGTATACTTCTAGTGTCCTGAACGACAAGTGACAATTCTACAATAATACAAATTCTCCCATATAATGAACCTGTATTGATAATATTTAATCAGAGCACACGCAATTTTGTGATAGCATTTTTTAAACGTGATGATAACACTCTGGTGATCTCTTTATTTACATTTACCTCAACGTTTCATTTTAATGATGTTTTCTTCACCCTCGTGATTCCATTGACAGGCCACATTAAAAACCACTGAAATATTTACCTTTTGACTGCTCTGATGTTTCATCGTCAGGTAATCTAAAATATATCATTGATGTTTAACCCTTTCAGTCTCCACTCGATATGACAGTTTACTCATTCCATGTTGTTTTGATGTATATATAAATGATTATAAATGTATACTCTACAAGTATGTGTCCTGTTTCTAATAATTTCTTTGACATGTTTTATTTTCTTACTGAACACTGTCTATTAATGTTCTAATAAAGAAGTTAAATATGTCAATTTGCAATGCTAACATAAGTTTAACAATACTGCTACTGTATCACTTATTAAGTATCGTTTCTATTACAAACGGTAAAACGTGGTTTATTAGCAATGCCCATTTGTGTATAACATACATGATATTAGTATTTCTTTTATATAACCTTCCATTATTTGTGTTCTTTAATGAACAGTAAAGATGCATTTTTCCTTAGCAATCTGTGAATATCAATTGTTACTTTTGTGCTATTTACTTCAGCAGGTTTTCTATAAAACACAGATAGGTTGTCCTTCCCAATGCACACATTTGTATACCAATATATTTTTGTATCACTTAATACCATTGATTTTCGATAATTAAATATGTATACTGAAATGACTGTCGAACATATACTGCCCAGATTTCATTTTTATGGACGATAACGCTCGTGCACATAGGTCTCGTAACACCAACGAGTACCTGACAAATGAAGTAATCGTTCGTTTTGATTGGCCTGCTCAGTTCCCGGATTTGCATCAAACTGAAAATGTTTTAGGCATGCGTCTAGAAGCAGCATCTACTCGATCTATACAGCCTACAACAACCCGGGAAACTCAGAGAGACTATGCTAGAAGTATGGCCCGAATTCCGCAGCACACAATTCTTAGGCTTATCGGGAGCGTGCAAAGGCGTTGTCAAGCAGTTATTAATGTTCGCCGGCAGCATACATGTTACTGAAATTGAAACTGGCCGTAAATATGTCCTAATAATCGCCTCCTGAAAATTTCATTTATCAGCGAAGACTTAGAATATGTCTTATTTTGACCAGTGCATTATTCTTCCACTCATGCACTTCAATTGTTTTTTTGTTTTAGATTGATCGTGTTTGCCTTTAGGTATTTGCTAAGATAGCAAAACTAAATTAAAAATGTTTAACAAAATATTTAATCAAACTTGTGTCAATTGCATACAGGATAAATCTTGACCCTCATCAAATTTCGGAAGTATATTTTCCAACTTATTAGGCAGAATCACAAAATAAAAAAGCAAAACGCATTTAGTAAAATAGACAAAACTAAATGAGATAAACCATTTTATTGACTTCTTCATACACATTGAATGTTATACTTACATGTTTTGATTCTGTTTATTG
>JAULCC010512154.1:0-10799 GCA_032358795.1 Nuttallia obscurata | reverse complement strand
TAATAATAATAATAATAATAATAATAATAATAATAATAATACTAATAATGATAATAATAATATTATTATTATTATTATTATTATTATTATTATTATTATTATTATTTTAATTATTATTATAATTATTTTAATTATCATTATTATTATTATTATTATTATTTTAATTATTATTATTATTATTATTATTATTATTATTATTATTATTATTATTATAAGTAGTTGTAGTAGTAGTAGTAGTAGTAGTAGTAGTAGTATATTTTTCTTTCTTCTAAACTACCGATATTTTTGTTTCAGTATAGATATTTCCTAAGGCTTATTGTTTTCCTTGTACTTAAAGATATAAAGCATTCAATTTATGTTGTGAACTTTTAAATTAAATAAATCACCAAAACAGACCAACTGTGCTTTTTCGGAATTGGTTTATTCAACAAAGTTTTATCCCACTCACTAACTCGCTCGAACAATTTATTGTTGTCCCTTTTACTAGGTAACGGAACCACATCCAGATCCAGAGGCAACGCTTTTGCAGTATATTCGACGTAAATGTATCCATTTTTATGTCATCAGTTGCATGAAGTCTTTATGTAAATCCAGACTTCATTGTCACAAGGGATCAAATTTACTGTTTGCTTTTCTTATACAGTATTGCGTTGAGACTAAAGTGTTACACACAAATGACCCAGATTGTTCACAGGAATAAAATCTGAACATAGAATTATTAAATAGGTAAAATATTTTTAATATCAAAGACGGCATGTTGAAGGTTTTAAACAATATATATTTGATCCTTTTCTGTGAACATGGTGTCAATAGGCCTAACAAGAACCATGTGATGCAATATCGTTCTTATGGCATGAAGAGTACACTAAATACTCATTTTCTGCTGAATTGATATAGCATAGTAAAAAACACATGGTGCTAAAGTCACTATTTTTAACAACATATAATAACAACAGTAAAGCTATCAAATTAATTTAATCCAACCCTGTTAAGAAATTAAAAATAAACTTTATGTATTTCAAAAGCGAGTTATACAAAATAAAACACAATTATTTATTTTGTATCTGGGCAAAAATAGTTATTTTCCAGAAGGGACATATATATAGCTATATACGTTTCTTACATAAAAAAAAGGAATAAAAAACTTTCTGTCATAAGTGAGTTTACTCATATGTAATTATAAACAGTTTCCTGTATATGTCACAAGTAACATTTTTCTCAATATGTCATAAGTTACAATTTACTCAATATGTCATAAGTAAAAATAAATCATCAATAATTATGTAATAAGTTACAGTATGCTAAATATGTCATAAATAACAATTTTCTCAATATGTCATATGTGATAGTTTCCTCAATAAATCATAAGTAAAAATCCTCAATATGTCGATATAAAAATACTATAGTTGTAAGTCATAGTTTTGTCAACATATGTAAAGCAATACAAGTTTTGGATTTTCAAAAAAACAAAAAAACAAAAACAAAAAAAAACAAAAAAACAAAAAAAAAACAAAGAAATTCTTCAAAAACAAGTTATAAAGAGCGACACTTCTTATCATATGGTTCCCTCCTTAACATTTACCAAGTACTCCTACCGGGAACCAAAGAAGGATGTGGACATGGAGGGTGTGGATCATGTACTGTCATGGTTTCAAAATATGACGTCATCAAGAAACGTCTTTTGTATCCTTTACAAATATGTTACGCATTTTTTTGTTGCTGTTTCCTGTTGCTGTGTTTTTGTGTGTTTTACATATATACTTTGAAACCTCCCCATAATCATCATTTTCTTGGCAACATTCGATCTGCAATAAACTTGTCAAAAGTATACACTGTCAAGATTCAACCCTTAGCCTGCTGACAAAATGTCGTCTGCATAAACTGTCGTCTGCCTAGATTTTAAAACTCATCAGAATCGCCCAATATTTGGAGAAACAATTGGCCGAGTGTCAAACAGTTTGGAGTTACTCGGCGTCTAATCTGAATCCAAGCTGTTTGCAAATTCTATCACGGTCGCCATTAGAAGGCTAAAGGCTAAACACATTCTACCATCATGGAACAGCAGCTACTAAACAACAACTGGATTTTGTACTTCTTTAGGGATGTTTACGGTGGCATGGGTTTGTTAGTTTGTTTTTTACGTCACTTAATGCCATCAAGGGCTAAAGGACGTCTCAGAGAGAGGGAAACGGATACAGAGGACATCCCTGGTTCTTTTATATGCCTGGTGTATAGCACTGGTACGAGGGGGACTGAAACCCCGACCGGTCATTAATATCCTGACACTGACAAACCAGTCGTAATGTTTTCTCCAAACCATGAGCTCTAAGGAGGGAACGCCCAAGATACCAGTTTTTTAAACTATTTAGTATGACTCGGCCGGGAATCGAACCCGCACCACAAGCGGACGCACTACCACTGAGTTAAATGGGCTTACAGTGACAGAGAAGAGAGATGAATAATATATTTCTTAAATCGTGTGCACGCAATAACCTTTGAATACTCGTGCATTAGCGAATATGAATAGGTAAACTATCAAAAAGTCTTCATTTACAAATACATGTAGCCGTCACACTTAAATTTAGAACTGGAACTGTTCTAGATTCTTAACTGACAGTGTGAATATATTTTATCACAACACTTGTTTAAAGGAATTTATTATGACCTGATTGTGTTTTGACGATAACCGTAATGTCGTTAGCCCCACCAGATATACCCTTGAACTTCCTTGGTTAGAAACGAAACGATGTACGTTGCTTATAAATAGATAGCTACTGATATCACTGTCCGAATATTGTTTTATTTATTTGAGCCTTAAACTGGTTTTCAAAATATGCGCATCAAGGTAAAACATGAACTCCTTTCAAAAGAAGTAGCAACAGTCAAAATCATAACTACACCACTATTTCTTCTGATCAAAGGATTGTCAGTTCTAACATCGCCAAAAGCATTTGAATGTTAAGACCTTTAGAATAAAATTTTGGTCAAGAATCCCTTACAGTTCAAATATCTAACGCTTAGCAGGACGCACAGGATAAAAATGTTATCCAGTGTAGCCTGAGATAACAAATCAGATTTTCTCTTTAAACTGGGCTGAACTGTGGTCAGTAAGCCCAGCCTACGAGCATAGCCAAAGGACCAAATCCAACGAGACAAACCCGCAAAATCAGCCCACGAACCCAGTCCTTGTATTTTAGAATGTCGCCTATAATAGCCTTCATACTGCCCAATTCAAATACAGAGAAGTAAACACTACATGTTGACATTATTGCGACAAAGGCATTTCAACCTGTCGCTCGATGATGCACAATAATTAATAGTAGCTTCAGTCACCACGGAAACTGTTCAAACTACTGACAAGGGGCTCTGGTAAATTGCTAAAGGTCGCCAAGGGGCTCTAGCCATCAAATCTTGACCATTATAGCACAGCGCGATATACAATAAAAACGCCACAAGAACGCCGAGGTATTTATAAATAAAAATCATCGTTATGGCTCAACACAACATTTCTACAAATATACCTATCTGCATTAACTTATTGACCACACTGGCCATAGATAACATTCAAATGGCAACCAACTTGACAACATAATATAAAGTTAGCACAACAATATTCAATTTCAGAAACCCAAACATCTTTCCCTAATGGCCCCTTTAAGATAAAGAAAAATAGGCATACTAATCTTGGATTCTCCGGCTTATTTTTAGGACAGACAAATTCAGTAGGGTGAGGCAAAAAAAAAAGATTCGAAGACACAGTGAAGTAGACTGCTGTAAATATTGTTGTTTTGGGTTACAACATACGTCGCAATGACATAGTAAATGACCTATGACGACTTGTCCAGACTTTTAAAGGCGAACAAGGACAACAACCGCTCCTGGGTAGAACCACCGACATTCTGTAAGCCAGCTGGAAAAAACTTCCTCGCATGAAATATTGTATGATCCGAGCCCGGGATTTTAACCCACAACCATACAGTAGTGGAGGATCAATTGATTACATGTAAAAGACTGTAAAATATACCGATTAATATTTCATTTGTTCAAAACATTTAGCACGCTATTTTTTATCTGCGTATATTAACAGTGATTTTATAAATGCTATAAATAACAATGTATTGATTGATATTCGAGGACCAAAATATTCCTCATATATAGTTTTTACTTCATCCTAAGTTACTTAATAAATATTCGTAAATCCATAGACCTTAACACTGTTCAGACATTACTCAGTCAATGCCTGTCTGTTTCCACTCTGTGCCGCCCATGGACTAGCTATCACCACTGTGGAGGGAGTTGGGAGTCCGAAGACTGGACTGCACGCCGTGCAGGTAAGTGTCCTTAATTACGGGCCAAGGATATATTAACATTTCGCCTGCTGAGCAAATGTCGTTTGCTTAAACTGTCGTCTGCCTTTATTTCAAAATTCATCAGAATCGCCCAATATTTTGAGAAATTATTGGCAGAGGGTCAAACAGCTTGAATCCTAATTAGACGCCGAGTTACTCGGCGTCTAATCTGGATCCAAGCTGTTTGCAAATTCTATATCGGTCGCCCGTAGCAGGCTAAAGGTTAGACACCATAGGTAGTGCTAGTAATTGACCGAATGTGTGGGTAGTCTACATATTAACCAGCAACATAGAAGGATTGTATACCACAATATAAAAAAAAACTATACCAAAACCAATTTCTTCTGTGTAAAGATGTTATGCAGTAAATAGTTCTACGTTTCTATTTAACCCCTTCACCGCCGGAAGCAATACCACGCATGCGCAATATTTCGTTCGACTCATTTTTTAATTTCATAGATTCACTAAATTTTTGGCAAAATAATTGGATGAGTAACTCGACGTCTCATCCGGATTCAAGCTGTTTGCATATGACTTAAAACTCGGGGTAAAGCAGTGAACGGATTAAGCTTCGTATCGTTGTCACAGCCAGTCATGAAAACACATGGAACTTGGGTATTAACATGTTTAAGATTCATCACATAGACCGTGTGTGTCAGTATGAAATACAAACAGTACAGGCAACAGCTTACAACATCATTAGTCTTGATAAGTTGATAACTAGGTCAATCTAAATAGGTCAAATCTAGTTTGTTCGTGACAGCGAAAACCTTTGATAAATGCCAAGGTATACCTATAAACTTTGATACTTATACCTATATTGAAAGTGGTTACACTGTCGTTATTGTGACAGACACTCAAAGGGGATAACTTTGATTTTCAATTCATATTAGAATAAACAAGGACTAACCCCTTCACTGCCGAAAGCAATAGTGCGCATGCGCAATATTTCGTCTGCCCTTTTTTTAACTTTACAGATTCCCTAAAATTTTGGCTAAACTATAAGCTGAGTGTCAAACAGCTTGAATCCGGATGAGACGACGAGTTACTCTGCGTCTCATCCTGATTCAAGCTAGTTGCATATGAGTTAAGACTCGGGGTTAATTAACACTGCTATGCATATATTTTGTCAAGCAGAAGCAATTTGAAGAGAATTTACATCCTGACAACAATTAGCATTGGCGTTATTTTATCAAACAAATTAAGTAAACAAAAATCTTATTTAAAATAAAAATTATATTTTGATTTTGAATTGCATCAGGTGACATTCTGCGATTTGGTGTCAGAAAAAGAGAAAGACACCGGGATTTTATGAATCATCCCAACATATTTGTGTATTCGAGCTCAAACTTAAGGTAGCACAAACTGTGTCAATGCGTAATTGTTCTAATAAAGGACCTGGGCGGTGGCTGACATGTTATATTTGGAACGTTCTTATAATAAACCTGTAAGGTCGTAGGCCCCAGACGACTTTACTAAAGCTACCCAGTCATACAAGAGTTTAATCGGATCACCTCGGTTATATTCAGCGCAGAAGAAAGAGCCGAGGTGTTCCGATTGACAAGAGTTTACATTAATGTTAAAAACGTTGGAAATCTGGTATGTCATTTCCGGCATGTATATTTCTAGCCTTAAGAGACATTAACCAAACATTTGTCACATGTACGCGTCACCAAAGGCGCTATGCCACATTTCGACCAATTCACGTCATTCGCGCATAATCAATTTGACCACGTCGTTGCTTGAAAGCAAATAACTTTTTTTCAAAATCTATCAATATTTATACAGAAGTACGTAGACTAAGTTTAATGCCTAGCACACAACTAAACTCGCCACTTTTTTTAAAGTGTGTGTATGTATGCGCGAGAGAGAAAGAGAGAGAGAGAGAGAGTCTATGCGCACATATGTGACCGTGTAGCTTTAAAATACGAAACTAAATCTGGGACTGTTTTTAGAACATGGGTAGATCAAGGCCAGCAATGTTAGATAAACATTGTGTGGTAATGATTCATTCGCTAATCAATAAATGGACTAGAACCTGACAAACTGCCTATGATGTGGTATTTTTATCGGATTTTAAGTCACAACAGTACAGGTCAGGTCATATGGCGACACCACCGACTTTCCGGGAGCTGACTGGACAGCTTTCTCGTGGCATAAATCGAAACTACCCGGTTGTCTTCGGCAAGCTAGTCTATTTGAAGAAATAGCCGAGGTACTCCGATTGTCGCGGAGTGTAATATTATCACGCTATAAAACTTAATCCTTTCAATTTGGACAGAATATTTCTATTGATATAACCCCTGCAAATTTAGGTCGGACTGAACAAATTAACTTATTGAGTTGTGTTTACTCTTTTCAATTTTGTTAAGTTATAGTCAGATATAACAGATACAACGACATTTCCATAATATGTAAACATTATTGTTAAAAAAAACTGTGGTTGAGCTGAAGAAAAAAAGTGTTGTTTTTTTCCAGTTTCCATGATGAGCTATTTATTTAAATTGACACTCGGCCCCGTGTTCACAAAGCATTTGTCGCTCTCAGCTGAGATTGAGAATGAAGCTTTATTGTCATACATATCTGAGTAGGATGTTTTAAAGTAAACTTTTAGTTGACAGCGACTATTTCATATTGATTTTCAATCTCAAGTCGAATGTTATAGTGCTATTTATGATAAAACTGCAAACTAATTGCAGTAAACAATTTCAATCTCAAACCCAGCTGAGACTGAAAATGCTTTTTCAACACGGGGCATGGTATACTTACATTGTGTGTGCATTGATTTATACCCGGTGGTGTAATTCCGTGTGACCCGATGCTCTCAGTGAGAGCAGTGTATTGTGTGTAGAAGTTAATGCAGCGCTGACAAATGATAATATTCAAACTAGGATATGTTTGTTCTTTGTCAGTCTGAATCAATTACTTTATTCTTTCAACAATTATAACAAACTAGTATACAAGTTTAAGACGAAAATCGCAGTTATCGTTACTTATAAAAAATATCTGAATTCCATTTCACTTAACTGTTTATTTTGTTATAGCAACGACTCGTTGAGACCCACGGCCTGCAGTGTGGGTTTTGTACTCCAGGTTTTGTGATGTCAGCCTTCACACTGCTTAGAAACAATCCACATCCATCACGTGACGAGGTAGAATCAGCACTAGAAGGTACTATTAAAGATTAACTATACACGTCTATACATAGACGACAGTATGGTGGCTTATTCGTTCGTGTTATCTTATGTTTCCGAAAGAGTAAACAAACAAAACACTACTGAAAACGAGGAGTTGACAAAATAAATATTTTGGTGACTTATAGGCCCTTGTGCCGGGTGCTATTTATTACTATATGTTGAACATTTCTTAAATTAAACACGTTGAAATCAATGTAAGTTTGAATCTGCATACTTTTTATTTGGTGAAATAAGGTTGATTGATCGATTTATTGTCAAACTTTATTGTCATTGCTCTTAATGATATCCTGTTACCCCAAGTAATTACGACCTAAATCAAATTGAAATTGCGCATGCGCGAATTGATACATTGTAGGTGACATTTTTTTCTACTTTCGTTTTCTCGATAATTAAAAAAAAACACGCAATTATTCTACGTAAGAGACATTAAAATAACTGGGATACATGAACCAGTAATATTCAAATTAAGTGTAACACTTTCAAATTAGTCTAGATTTACGAATAGGCACGGGCGCTTTAAGAAATCTAGAATTTAGCAAACAACTTTTGCAAGATTTACGTTATATTGCTCATAAGCCTGTAGTTAACCGGACTCTAGTCGCCAGTCGGAGCATACGTTAAATGTATATGAGGAACTAAAACACTGTCAAGAAACTGCATAATGTATCTTAATGCATATAAGAATTTTTTGGAAAATCTCTGGAAAATATAACTGTTTCTTAGTCAATTTCATATTGTATATATACTATTGTTACTGTTGTTTAATGATAATGGTAATTTATGTACTGGCACTGTCATTTCCATATTTCATCTACATCTACATGTATACACTATTGTAAATGGCAAAAGCCAAACGCTCGCTGCTGCTTGAAATATGCAAGTAATATTGAAACTTGCTATTAAGTGTTAATTATTGTTTGATACCGATAGTACTTTACGACTCACACCTAATGTTCAGTGCTATCTAAACATTGAATGGAGGTGAAATAAAACGCTTTATATTACAGGAAACCTCTGCAGATGCACTGGGTATCGTCCCATTCTCGAAGCTCTTTCATCTTTTTCAAAGGTATGTACAAAGTTGTATGAGTTACATTTGTAATCTGCAGATACTATGAACGTTTTCATCTTTGAAGATCATTAACATTTCATGTTTTCTTTCTACACTGTTTTAAATGCTGGGGTGTTTTGTGTGTGAATGTACTCCAATTTTCCTGTTATCTGGTTGCTTTTCAGTTTTCATTTAATATCTAGTTCTGAAAAACGCATTTAATAAGGTTTTTAACACATTTTTACATTTTATTTGTTTTCAGGACAGTTGTCCAATGGGTAAGGACTGTTGCAAGAATCAGAAAACTACAGAAAAGGCAAGTGCACATATGGTCCATTTTCTGTCAGTTTACCAAAATGGCACATATACATAGTAATCAATTAAACGATTACATTAATACACTCTCTAAAAATGCAAAGCCCTTTTACAAATCTTTATTATGCGTATATTCCACAAATGCACCATAGTATTTGACCTTCGAACTATGAGCAATGAGCAGCAATGTATCATTTTATCATTAATGTGTTGATATGGCAAAATATCCTAATCAAACGTAGATATAATGCAAGCTCAAATATTTCCGAATTAACCCACAGCCCAAAAGCGGTGAATGAAAAAAGTGATTACAAGTCAAC
The DNA here is from genome assembly GCA_032358795.1 of Nuttallia obscurata. NCBI lineage: Eukaryota > Metazoa > Mollusca > Bivalvia > Cardiida > Psammobiidae > Nuttallia > Nuttallia obscurata. The sequence goes on along the minus strand of JAULCC010512154.1, from coordinate 1,567 downwards.
GATTCTAGCCACTGAGTCATGGATGCCACTCAGCTTAATTGGAATTTAACCCTTAGCTTGCTGGAAAAATGTCGTCTGCTGAAACTGTCGTCTGCCTAGATTTTCAAATTCATCAGAGTTGTCCAATATTTGGAAAAACAATTGGCCGAGTGACAAACAGATTGGATCTTGATTAGACGCCGAGTTACTCGGCTTCTATTCTGGATCCAAGCTGTTTGCAAATTCTATCACGGTCGCCCGTAGCAGGCTAAAGGTTAATCTCTGACGCCTGATATCTTAATCAGATGACTTAACCCTGTAGTCGAAGGCCCGGATTTATATTCCCTGATCACATAATTTTCACTGGTTTATTTTGACTATAGATTGATATGTATGACTTTACATATTGTAGGAGACTCCGGAGACAGAAATACACTGCTCTGATGAAAAAACGCAAGTGCCGATCTTCCCACCTGAGCTTAAGGTAAATATTTTATATTTGGGTGTAACGTATATGTACCTTTATTCCAAAGTTCAATTTAGTCATCTTAACAATAGGTTTAAATTATAAAACAAATATTTCATGCAACTAGATTCTTTCAATACTTATCAATTTAAAAATATTGCTTCAGACCTGTGTAACATTTCTGTACGACACGTCTTGTTTCAAGTGCAGTATGGGTAGGTTCACCTATTGTAAATAGCTGCAGACTTGTTCTTACATTTTATTTCCGTGCTGGATAGTTAGAACGTTTTTTTTTTCTTACGATTAAATTCTTTAAACACTTTCGTTAGACGGTCGTTCAAATTTAGTTTCAATGGATTGTCGCTTCTGAATTCTTCGGCGTTTGCTATCGGTCTTCTCAGTCCGAACGATTATAAAATATTGAATATCAGATATTGATATATAGGATAATTTGAATCTTCCCACTTTCATTTCTCTTTCATCAAGTGTCTTCTGAACTAATTTGTCGATTTATTTATATTTTTTCTGTCAGATGCCAAACGCATACAACACCAAGTTCGTGCATTTCCGTAACAATACCGTACGATGGTATCGCCCGATATCCCTGGCTGGCTTGGTCTCTCTCAAAGACAAATTCCCGGAGGCACCAATTGTTATGGGGAACACAACAATGGGTAGGTTGTTTATGTAGAAACACAACAATGAGTAGGATAATTATTGGGAACACAACAATGGGTAGGTTGTTTATGGGGAACACAACAATGGGTAGGTTGTTTATTGAGAACACAACAATGAGTAGGTTTTTTATTGAGAACTCAACAATGGGTAGGTTGTTTAAGGGGAACACAACTATGAGTAGGTTGTTTATTTGGAACACAACAATGGGTAGGTTGTTTATGGGGAACACAACAATGGGTAGGCTGTTTATTTGGAACACAACAATGAGAAGGTTGTTTATTGAGAACATAACAATGGGTAGGTTGTTTAATGGGAACACAACAATGGGTAGAATGTTTAAGGGGAACACAACAATGGGTAGGTTGTTTAAGGGGAACACAACAATGAGTAGTTTGTTTATGTTGAACACAAAAATGGGTAGGTTGTTTATGGGGAACACAACAA
>JAULCC010512043.1:0-10799 GCA_032358795.1 Nuttallia obscurata | reverse complement strand
TATTAACGAAAGGCTCAGGTGTGACATACGTAGACTACCAGACGAAAGGATCAGGTGTGACAAACGTAGACTACCAGATAAACGAAAGGCTCAGGTCTTACATACGTAGTCTACCAGCTATTATTGACGAAAGGCTATCTTTCAATAGGCATCTAATAAAATATAGTATGAAAATTAAAACAATTAAGGGATACCTCCTTCAACGACGTTTAATCAGTTTAAATGAGGATCGACCGCCAATGCAGTCGCAAACTTTAGGTGCAGCTTTAAACCTTTGCGACTTGTTCTTCAAAATTTATTTGAAGGGAAAAAAAATGTTCTTATTTACTATGTGTCGATATTTGAAATTAGTCGAGAAGTAAAAGTGTTAAGGGTAGCCACGCCAACCCAATCGTTTGCATTGAAGTTCGGTTAGCCCGCCGAGAATGAATCAAACACATTTACAATTTTAACACAGTATAAAATGTTCATTTTTTGTCCAATCGTGTTTTATTACATAATTTTTTTTCTTCTGTCTGATTCGTGCCATCCATGTCCGATATTTTGACAGTATCCAACGATCACATCCGCTGGCTCGCCACTTAGTATTGTAAACGCTCGAGACCAACGCTGTAGTGAAGTTTTCGTTTTACACAGTTTTTTCCGTGAGTTGTCCCTCCTACTCATGGTTCCTCCATGCTTTCGCCCGATGATTCCCACGGGGACTGAAGGTAGCTCGCACACTTTCGCACGATGATTCCCACGGGGACTGAAGGTAGCTCGCATACTTTCGGTTCAACTGCCTCTCGCCAGAATTGGGGAATCTACTCTGCTTTTCCGGTAATGGCAGTGTTCTTTCGGACGTATATAGTGACAAACCGTGTCACAAGTCATAGCGGGCTACTGATTACTCTAACGGACACTTCAAGCTTCATAGACTTGTTTTTTTTCTGGTTTTTCCTCAGTCTCGTAGAGGTGGAAGACACTGAAAAGCGTCTCTGAAATTTCCAGCTGGCCCGGGATCACCCCCGACATCTGCATTAGCAGTCCGGCGCGTTACCACTGAACCACCAACTCACTCCATAAACGGTTTTTTGAAAGCTGAAAGAGTTTTCTATCAATACTCGTATATGTCTAATTACAATACATTATGACAAGAAATAAATAGTTCAAGGGCTACCCCTGTCAACTCAATTTCCTTCCTTAGAGAGAGCACTAACCGCCGTGAAGTTGATACAATATATCCAACTTTGAACCGCTGTAACATCATTATTTGAGATAATATTTAACAACATTTAACCTATTTGAGACGTTTGTACATTTATCTTTTTAAATATGTGCCGATATCTGAAATATGTTAGACAATAAAGAGTTAAGGTCCCCCAGCCGACCCAATGATTCTCTGGTCAGAAACGGCTTCCTTCAAAGAGGATAGCTTAGTATTTACATAACAGCCTTTCTTTCTTTAATGGAATCTGTTAATCTGTTGAATCGATTTTAATCTATCTTTCTATTTCCAGGCTATTTTTCTTGGCGGAACAATCAAGAAGGAACATGGTACGTGCAAGCCCTTTGCATAGTACTCGAAAACTACGGCAACAAAATGGAACTTCTTCATATGCTGACGCAGGTGAATCGTATGGTGGCCTATGAATTCGAATCCTGCTCAGACGAGGAGTTCACTGAGCTGGAAAAACAAATGCCTTCAATTGTTTCAATGCTCACTCGTTATGTACACTTCAGACCAAAGAAACCCGATATAAGAGGCTGAGAGAGTGTACTTGAATTCCTTAATTCTTAGGACACGAATTTCTATATGAAACGGTCTATAAAAAATTAGGTTGTAATATGTTTGCATTCTGGCATACATGTGTGTTTGCCTAATATTTTTGGAGTGAAACATTTTAACTGAAAATAAGGGACATAGGGGAGAGAGAGAGAGAGAGACAGAAATATATTTTGTTGAAATACTTCTTGTTAGACTATCGATTTTATTTATTTAAATGGATGATGACAAATGTATCTTTTTGCTATAAAACACATCACTGCTTTTGTGTTACTTCAAAGAGATATTTCAGCTTAATAAAATATAGGTGTTCCATAACTTGATATAATTTCACTTTATTCAAAATTGTCGGAATTATTTTAGCCATAATCATGTCTTAGTATGTCAACTCTCATGATATGGGTACTCATAAAAACAACATAAATATCCATAGTTAAATGTACAAGTTTCCGTCTATTTTATTTCGTTTTTCATGTTACCACGAACATTCTTCTTTGTCCTTACCGCTCGGCTTATTATTGTCGCTAGTTGTGTTAAACTAAATATAAACAGTGTATCAAAACAATACAAAGCAACCAATAGTATAACAGAAAATATTGTTGACTGTTTATTCATATTTTCGAGAAACTCGGTGCAAATTAAACGTCTGTGTGGGATGACTCAACTTTTAGGTCACTTTATAATAAAACTGCTTATATAACATTTGCAGCAAGATAAGAAAAACACACTGCAACTCATCGGCTAATGAAAGTCTACAGTTTTGGAAAACTGAACAGACATAAGGTTATTGTGTCTACACAGGTTTCATTATCAATTATAATGGAAAAGCTTTTTTTTAAACTTTCTTTACTGGTTGACTACGTTACTGCGCCATTTGTTTTTTAATATCGCCTGCTTTAATATAAAATTGCAAAATTATGCCATATTTTTTAACAGTTTTGCTGAGTAGATTTGATTGTTGTGAGAAAATATGTATGCTTAAATACTTGCATATTGAATTCGTTTAGCATTGTTGCACAAGAAATAGAAGCATTGTTGTACAAATAAATTAAAGTATTGTTGTACAATAAATTGAAGCATTGGTGGTATAACCTGTAAAAGGGCAACGGTTAACTGAATAATGCAAATAGTACACATTGCTAAATCAAAATTGTCAATCAAGTTGTATTTTTAAAATTGCTTCATCAAGTGTGACGAAGTCATCCAGGTGTTACTTGCGTAAATAGTCCGTTTGCCTTTGCTTGAAGTTATTGTCAATATGGATACGAGGATGAGTAGAGTCGTAGACTTACAATTAATTCCTTTACAGCTGTGGGTTTGTGAATTCGAATCCCTGCTCGGATCATACAATCGTTCATGTGATGAAGCTATCCATCTAGCTTGCGGAAGTTCGATGGGTTTACCCAGGGGCACCTGTGGTCTTCCTCGATTATGCAAAGCTGAAAAAGTTGCCATATGACGTGAACTGTGTCTGTGTAACTTTCTCCTACCTACAGAAACATATGTTGTCCGATTATGACCATGTTTTGATATTAATAAAAAGTACAGTTCGATGAAATTTTCTGACAATGTTTCAATTGTGGCTCTCTAAATTTTCATTTTACATTTTGTAAAAGTTCTTATCTTAGATGGTGAAATTGATGTCTGGTACAAGGCCATGTGGAATATAAGTAAGTTTATAGTAAGTGTAGTCAATTATATTCAAAAGGTCATCAAACCCATGAGGACAACATATTTATAATATGACGAGACAGACAAAAAGTTAACAAAAGCAACTGACAATGGAAATGGTGTATTGTTTAACCTATAATATGTTAGTAGTTGACAATTATATGACAGATATTGTCTTTATAATAAACAGTTTGGCTGGTTTGAAATACAGAAAGTTAAGATCTTATTTCTAACGCCGTAATTTACAACATCTAATGTAAGAATTTAAAGCCGTTTGTGTAAGAATTTAATTACGAATAGAGTTAACAGTTATTCTTTCTAATTTCGAAGGCCTTGTAGATATAAACACAAATATTTTTGACAATAGTTATACCATTCGATTTAAACAGTTCAGTTAGTTTATACATATTTGGATGCATACGGTAATATCTAGTTACAAGTCTAACACGCAATTCTCTATATAAAATACATTCAAGCATAAAATGGCATTGATCTTCAATCTTATTACATAAAATACATTTTCGTTCATTAAGTGGTTTTGACTCGGGTTTGTTCAATCACCCTACTTCAATCTGTAACACATGTAAGGAGACTCGCAATTTTGTTCAGCATACTCTAAACTTCTTAACATTAATAAGTCCAAAATAAGGCTGTAACTCACAACATTTTATTTAATTATAAAATAAAGCTTAGCTTGAATTTTACAAACGACTTGACAAATTTTGAATGAAATGATCTTAAAGTCTTTGCTTTGCTAGAGATAAGAACATATTGACATTACCAACACTTTGTGCTAACCAAGCATTATAAAAACCTATCTCACACAAACAAAATCCTCAATAGAAGCACCAATGGTTTACATTAGCCTTTTTTCAATGTCAAATTTTATCATGGAATAAACCTTTAAAATATATTTATTTTCGTTTCAATTTATATTTTTATCCAGAATTTTAGAATACTATATAACCTATAAGTTTCTAAAAGATATTCTGCCAAGTTCATCATAAATCAAGTCATATGTGTAGTTCTTTTAACACCAAGAAAGCGCTTGCAAAATTGCATGTGTACTCTTTCTATAGCTAATCCTTCACTAAACCCCCAAACTTCGCCGGCATAATTAAGTAAAATTAAGAAAAACACTTCATTACTATCGTCTCCCTTCCAAAGCTTCAAGAGGTGTGTGGAACGGACATGTTTTGTGATAAACAGAGAGCTATTATTGTCATATGACCTTAGATATCTAAATGTGACTTTGAACTTGAACCGGTTAGTCGAACTATCACGATCTGGTAAACATTTGTACAACTTATATCAGGAAATTAAGAATGTTCAAAGCAGGCACAGGCGACATTTTTTGCAGTATGGTAAAGTCCGGCAAAGTTATAGCAAAAATGATTTCCGTTGTTCTAGAGATATAAAGATGAAAAGATAATTTATGACATTTGATCTCTTAATGTAACCTGGACCTTTGAATGGGGTTTGAAATAATTATTTAAAAATTTTCACCACAACAACTTAGTAAAGATATAGATCTATAGTTAGCAACTAATGACTTATCTCCCTTTTTAAACATTTGAATAACATTTGCCATTTTCCATGATTCTGGATATTTTCTTCATTTAATGGCCTGTTAGATATAATAGTGAGACGTTTTGAAACAGATTTGATGTCCCTTTCCAGCACTTCGTGGCTGATAGAATTGGGGCCTGGTGCTTTGTTTAGTTAACTTTAGGCAATTTGACTTCTCTTTGTCACAAGTAGTATAAGATTTTTACCTAATGTTAGAAGTAACACAAAATGGTAGAATAGTCCTTTGACCAAGATACGGATAACTTTCCAAAATTCACTCATATCATTTAGTTATACAAGTAACCGGAATGGCAACTCACATATATTGTCAATTACACGCCTCCCCCTCCCCACCCCCGCCACCATACACACATCATTAGTATCAGTCAATGGCTAAGCTATAACGAACTCTTTACCATTCAGTCTCTCACATGCTATCAGACTTGTACGAAGTGTTGACGACAGGGTGAGTGAACATCGGACTCGAGTTTGATTAACCTTTAGTCTGGTAAGGGCGACCGTGATAGAATTTGCAAACAGCTTGGATCCAGATTAGACGCCGAGTAACTCGGCGTCTAATTAGGGTTCAAGCTGTTTGACACTCGGTCAATTGTTTCTCCAAATATTGGACGATACTGGTGCATTTTAAAATCTAGGCAGATGACAGTTTAAACAGACGACATTTGTTCCGCAGGCTAAAGGTTAAGGGGATATTCTCAAATACCTCCAGCACCCGAAAAAATACACGAACAATTTCAGTAAATAATTATACTTTTCTCCTGTCACCAGCACCCGATAAAGAATACAAAACTACCTTTAATCAGAGTTACAATGTACGATCAGAATTCACTCTGTTAGACATAATATCGATATTATTTGGCAAATATATTTAGTAATTATTGCAACAGTAATAATAACATGCAGACGACGCACAAAAGTAAGGATGTTTTTTTAATAGCGTCTGAAGAATACCTAAACAGATTATTTTATCCTATTTTTGTCCGTTTGGTTTACTTTATCTCATAAGATGCACATGATACTCGGGTTTCATTAAATCCATGGACGGATTTATACATGTCTTCTTTATTGTGTCGCCCTTTCAGTGAAAATGCGATACATAGGGATCACTTTTCCTGTTGGTTCGGCACAGAAACTTTACGTTGGCCATCACTTTGTCATACATGAATATGATTATCTTCAAACTTTCCAATTATATTGCGCATGACAACAGGGTTAAAATCGTATGTGTTTTTAATTTTTTTATGTTTGGTTATTTTTGTAATTAAATTTTGTCATGAAAACTTAATGTCGGCTAAAATTTTTGCCATTAATATTTTGTTTTCAAATTTTCAAATTATATTGTCTTGATACCAGAAAAAGTCAAGGTCAAGGTCATGTATAATAGAGTTTTGCTCCTTTTTGTATTTAACTTTTATCATGAAAACTTAAAAGTTGCTACAACTTTACCCTTTAATACATAACTCCTTCAAACTTTCAAATTGTAAAGCATATGATGACAGGGTTGTGATGCCGGCAATCGCTCTAGGTCAATGTCATATTTGACAGATTTATGCCCCTTTTTATAATCAACTTTTATCATGAAAAATTAACATTGGCTATAATTGTACCATTTTATACATTACTTTTTCAAACTTTTAAATTGTAACGCATATGATGACAGGTCGTGTTGCCGTCATATTCTGTATGTTAAGGTCATGTTTGACAGAGTTATGCCTCTTTTTTACTAGATTGTCTAATAGTGCAAGGGGGCGACAAAAGTATTATGCTGGACACCCATCTATTTTTAGAATTTGCTGCTGAAATATTTATCAAATGAACTCCAAGATAAAGGAAGCATATAGTTTAATTTGTTCACATAGAAATAAAAACTGTCTGCCAAATACGATGACAGATGAAATCGAAACCCTTGTCAAGATATTCGAAATAAAACTTTAATCGTTTATAAAATGACCTGCCTTATCAGAGTGGTGGCAAGACTAACCATGTATAAGGTAGCTTTGGTAGTTTGTGCCATAAACGGGACCTCCTATGAAATTTACATGCTATAAAAAGAACCCCAAGAACAACATAGAAGCTACCACACAATACTTACGCAAATTGATGTAAACACGCTTGACATTATAAAGTATGTTGAGAGTGGCTTTCCAGGCCACGAAAATGATGCGCAGAAATGAATGCATATGCGTCCAATTTGGCAATGACCTCCTCTTTCCAAATGATAGTTTTATCTTAGAGAATTAAATTTACCCAAATAACCACACAGTCATCACTACACTATTTCAGGCACAGAGTGCACCCGGGTAGAACAACCGACCTACCGCAAGCCAGCTGGAAGACTTCCCCACTTGAAAAATCCGAAGTGCCCAGACCGGGATTCGAACCCCAACAGTGGTAAATACATCATAAATCTAATCTGATAGTCTTTATTTTCGACTGCTCCAGCCCTCTCAAAGCACTTGTTATGGTCTCGGAAACATGTTACAAAAACAGTCAAAATCATATATTGCCCATTAAAGAAAAATAATGTTTCGTAGCATGGCAACCACCAATAAATTGAACATTTAGCTTCTGGATGTGTGCATTCCTCAAATTTACTCCAAAGCATAGCGTTACCAGACACTTTTCCTCACTAGTTTTACTGTTGTTGTCTTCCTCTTCTCCTTATATAATATACAGGGCTTACTCTGAAGCAGTATGGCATCTCTTCTGTAAAGCCGTATGGTTGTTGTACGTGCCCAGTGTATAGCACCGACAAACCAGTCGTTATGCTTACCCTAAATCAAGGAGGGAAGCCACAACTACCATTTTGAAAGTCTTTGATTTTACCTGGAAGGGGTCGAACCCGCGGCCTTCCGTACCGTACCAAAAGCGGGCGCTCTAACACTTGATTTAACCGGGCGGTTGTCAAAAGGCAGCTGCTACAGTTGAAAAGGGTATCAAATATTTTACATAGTCAGCAATAATGGTCAAACAATATGTTAACAGACGACATTCCCCGTGGATAAAAAAAGCTAAGGTCACACTTCCAAATAAATGTAACCGCCCAGTTAGCTCAAGTGGTAGAGCGTCCGCTTTCGGTGCGGGAGGCCGCGGGTTCGATCCCCGGCCGGGGCATACCAAAGACTTTAAAAAATAGTAGTAAAGGCTATAGTTCTAAACATCATATTGTAATAATATATTTTATATTTTATGCTTTGACATCTAAAAAGTTTGAACCAATACATAACCCTTTCTAATCTTTTCAATCTAAGAGGATATCTACCAAGTTCCCCATATATAAAACTGTTTTGTGTTTGACATCTAACACCCATTATTTGTTTATAAAATTTCAAATGAATTCTTTCAAGAGAAATTGTCTCATCCATACCCAAAACCTCACTTCTATAACTTAAAATTGGTTCTATGAGTTAATCAAACAAAGCCAATTTATGATATACTTAACATATTTGGAAAATCGATCAAATAGCTTTTTAGCTTAAAAACTGCTTTCAACGACTGATCGGAGAGCGATTTGTATGTGGTATTATAAGATCCTCCGACTGTCAGTATAACTCGAAAATTTTAAAAATGTTTACTATTTCTATTTCTTCCCCTTACAGTACTCTTCAAGGAGATTTAAACCACGTTGAAGACCTTGGCCACTTCCAGACATTAAACTATATCGTCAGCATAAAATAATAAAACCAACTTAAGGATACCAATACCAATGCCTTCAAGACCTTTTGTAATAAAAAACTCTTCAATATCATTTAGAGACATTGAAAAAATGAAAGGCGAAAGTATAAATTCACCTTGTCTAACACCAAGGGTACAAATAAGGCTTTCCCTCAACTGGTTGTTACATTTAACTCTACAAGTATTTATATAATTTTCATACATAGATTTAACTATATCTAATATTTTGCCTCGGACACCTAGTTTAATAAGTTTATACCAGATATATCTCTTACAATAAAATCAAATGCTTTAGTAAAATCATCAAATACTGCAATTAGTTTCTTATTTCTGTTCAACAAGCGCTTGATTACACCTTGGAGTACAGCAATACTGGTATTTTCCCTAAATCCTACATGTGCTTCTATGTCAATATTATATTTTTCAGCCTATTGATTTGATCAAGCATTCAAACTTTTTGTAAACAATCTCCCCAGTGTACTCAAAAGTTTAATACCTCTGTAATTACGAGGTTCATTTACAGTTTCTTTCTTGTGGATAGGAACAACTTAACCTACCAACCAGCTGTCTGGCTGCCCACAGTGAAAACTTTATCAAATAATGTAGTAAATAATGTGCAAATAAATTACTTTTTGTACCATGTATGAAAATTTCATTTTACATCGTATCTGGTCTTGAAGATTTTTTGCCAGTTGTAAGAATTTTACATGCATTTAAAATCTCAGAACTCTGAATACTAACATTCAGTTCATCAAGCAAACACTGGAATTCTCCTTTAATATTTCTTTCATTAAAAAGTAAAATATCTTCATCTGGTTGAAATATACAGATTCCGGATCGTAACTGATTTAAAATACCTTGCGAATGTATCTGTACCTTTATATTGCATACACTTGCTTTCTGTACACACATATCTTTTCACAGTTTCTAGTAATCTTTTGCATTTTAAACCTGGTTTTCTCATTTTTCTGTTTAGGTTTGTTGATACCGATACGTTTTACTTCTGAACATTGTTTTATAATCACTTCTAGCTCTTACAATATTCTCCCTATTTTCTTTAGAACTGTCATTTCTATAAATATTCAAATTTTGATAAAAATCCGACTGACATGTTTTACATTCATTGTCATGCCACAGTTGTTTCTCTTTGTTGTTGTTTACAGATTGAGATATATTTTGGGACACATGTTTCTTAAAATTTGGGTCACACTTATTTTCCACGCATAAATAAAAATCCGGAAGATTATTATCAAGTTCTTCAGAAGTATTTGACATATTGTTTTTATACAAATTTCTTCTAGATCATTACTGATTTTTTCAGAGTTGAGAGAGTTATAAAAACATTTCTATTTATCATTGTCCCATTTGTACACATATGCTATTATCTCAGAATAACAACAATCAAAGACATTTTCTGTATTATCATCAAAATTATCATTCCCTGCTTTTATAGAAAAACTTACGACTTATAGTCAAATAAAATATTTGCTTCGTGCACTTTGCAACATCTCTGTTCTACATAGAACTAAATCAATTACACTGCACCCTTTTGGAGTAATAGATCTACATGTATAATGACCTTCCTTCTCAAAATCTTTCATCCCATTCAATATCCTAACACCAGTAGCTTTACACATCCAATAAAAAGCTCCATGCTCATTTACTAACTTATCATGGGAACAATTAGGCATAATTTCGTCCTCAATATAATCATCAGGCACAATTTCAAAATGTATCAATGCCTCATTTTCAACATAATCGCATTTTTCTCCTGACTTAGAATTAAAGTCTCCTGTGATTACAAAAATTACAATTATTGTTAATATTGATCTTCATAAACGAACATGTAATCAGCTATTATATCAAATACATTTTTATTTATAAACATTTCTCTACTGCTGTCTGTAGGTATATTATAACAAAATTTCAAATTTCTTTATTTCACTCTCAGTTCGAGCATTTACAGGAATACATGAGGAACAACAGATACAAAAGTAATACAGTTTATAAACACAACATTTTGATAATGATATATAATAATGGATCAGTAGAAAATTAGACTTGAATAAATAAATCCGGTCCCGTTTTATAGTGCGGG
>JAULCC010511932.1:0-10799 GCA_032358795.1 Nuttallia obscurata | reverse complement strand
ACAAAATCAGCCTTTTATATGAAAAAAAAGTTATCGAAAAAAAAAAAGTTATCGCCTACCGACCCTATTTTTTTTGGGCATGTTAGTGGAAACAAACAACTTTTTTTTTTACGCCTCATTAATGTGGTGTTGATCATTTTCTGCTTACTAAAGAATCAAAAGTTGCCACCCAGTCATTTCAGATCAAATCTATTTACATTTTCCAGGTGGAGGAAGTTTCAAGGTATATCAGAGTATCTAACAGATATCAGAGTATCAATAGAGTACCTCAGTACTCAGATATATTTTTGGTATCCCAATAGTTATCCCAAAAGTTATAATATATATTTATTATCTTTTTTATGAATTTCATTATTTTTTCATCAGCTGGACCTTAGGAAGGTGAGTTTTTGTTATGGTGTGATTGAGAAGCTTATCATACAAATAACTGTAGCTGACACAGTATCTGATCTTTAAACAGTACTGATATCCACAGGAGTTAATGATAGTAGTAGTATAGTAGGATCAGTGTAGACTGAAGCACACACAGACTTGAGTGACACTGACTTTCATCTTTACAAAACTGGTAATTGTGTGTGCCATGACACATCTGGCTCATCTTGGTGAACATATATGTGCCAAATAACATGGAAATCATATGATACATGATCCAGCAGCTGCTGAAGGCTGAACAAGGTAAATACAAATCTGGCAGTACTCATTTTGATCTTTGACCTCTAAACCTAACCCTGACATTTGAGGTAGAGGCTTGTGTCTTGTGTATTACTATTCATCTTTGTCTTTGACATCATGACTCTACTATTCTTTATCAACTTTGTATAAGACATCACTACTCTACTATTCAACAGCAACTTTGTATAAGACATCACTGCTCTACTATTCTTTATCAACTTTGTAGAAGACATCACTACTCTACTATTCTTTATCAACTTTGTATAAGACATCACTACTCTACCATTCTTTATCAACTTTGTACAAGACATCACTACTCTACCATTCTTTATCAACTTTGTATCAGACATCACTACTCTACCATTCTTTATCAACTTTGTATAAGACATCACTACTCTACCATTCTTTATCATTTTGTATAAGACATCACTACTCTACCATTCTTTATCAACTTTGTATAAGACATCACTACTCTTCCATTCTTTATCATTTTGTATAAGACATCACTACTCTCCAAAACAGGCTTCATTTCATTTTCTGTTAAAGATCTGGGGACCTTTGCAAAATATCCAAAAGAATCACAGAAAAGGAATTTTTAAACTTTTTGTAAAAGTCAAATTCAGTGAAAAACTGTCTCACAGATGATATAAACAGTTTTCTTTGAGAATGAGTCTGTATAATGCAGATTAAAGATCAGAAGTACTGTGATAATGTACAAACATTCAATGGTCTGAGACCCTGGTCTTGCACTGTGTTAGTTTTAAACAGAGCAAAAGTCCGTGTTTATGAATTTTTTTTCAACTGAATATCTGAAAAATAATTGACTGAGCATGTAAAAAATTGATAATCTACCGACCAAAGATGCTGTTAACCTACAGTGGCATATTTATGTTGAAGAAATACTGCCAATCCACTTCTTACTTTTTCTTTCATTAATATTTGCATAAAGGCAATGAGTTTTATATCATTAACAATACTGTTACTAAGGTTTCATTTAAAAAAGGAATGTAATCAGTCTGTATGCAACATTTCTATTAGACATCTGCAGAGTACAAGTTTGGAAACTTATATGAGATTACTTGTATAGATCAATCTTTCTTCTAAATATACCAGTATTTTGATTATTAAAAGATAACCAGGAGTATTTGGTCAGAATACCTGGAAATTCCCCTTTTTAATATCAAAGTTTCACTTTTTAGGAGTAAAATTTACTTAATGAAACTATGCACTATAATGTGAGCATAAAAGGCTTCTGTTTAAACTTTATAACCTGATAAATAGATTTTTGATAGAGTTTTACCTTGACTGTGGCAAAACCTTTTCTACAAATAGAAATATTGCTTTCTCAGAGGGCAGTTGAATTCTCTTTCTAATGATCCACATAAACTGTGCCACTGAGATGTCATTTGGGACCAGGAACTTCCTCTTGTCTATGTCCTGGATTTGAGATTTTGGGTCTCTCTCTACAATCACCTGGAACACAATAAATTAAAAGAGTCACAAGGCAATTATGTTGATACATCTAAGACTCTATTAATGCTTTTTATTAAGAATTATTCTAAGGGATTATTGACATTATATCTGGAGTTTTCTTAAGATAGAATTACAACAAAATTCCAAGAATTCTTTGAGGCCCTTTAAGATGATATGTTTACATTGAAAGCTCTGTATACAGCATATTTAATTTTCTAAAACTTTAGTAGTCAAAATCTTTAGCAGTTAGATACAGACTTCTTGCATCTGCTTCTACTCTTAGACAGAGCAAAAAATATTTTTACTATTTATTTTTAATAAACTGAATCCTAGCTGGTAAGTATCCTGAAATTTACAAGCCAGTCCTGTTGCTAACTCTAAATCCTGACTGCAAACTTGAGGTTAAGGGGAAAGCTATTACTACCAACTTTAAATACCAAGCATCGCCCTGACCTTTTTTTAAGGTCTGTCATATCTTCAACTGAACATTTTAATCCAGTTCTTATACTTTCCAGTCCTTTATAACATTCTGAGTTACTTCCCCTGAATATTCCCTCCAATCATTAGCATCTGGTGCATTAATCAGAGCTAAAGCACTTGCAGTGAAATGAAACTTTTTCTATTCAAGGTAACAAAGGATCATTTTGTACAACATTTAATCTGGAAATTTGATTTCAGTTGATGATGTTCTGATAAGTGTGGTATGACTCCATTGACAAGCTTATAATACAGTATATTCTTTAAAAGCCTGTGTACTTATGAAGCTATAAACCATTGGCTTGTTGGTTTTAATTTAGCTGCTGGATATCTAGGGGCTATATGTACCAATATCTGGTCTTCATTCCAGTATGTATGTCAACACATTTTTGCAGGACAATTCTATGGTATTTTAACTTGGTCATGCAGGTAGTGTTTATGCTCTGATACACATAGTGGTGTGACATTAACTATAACTATTTTACCAAAGACATTCACTCAAAAAATTCTATTTCAATAGTAATGTTCCACTAAAATGACATTCTGGCTAATGGAGAACATTTTACAAACCATTTTTGAATAATTCATATATATATATATAATGTCTGAACTTGGTGTACATCTTTTACTGATTCTTGGCATTGTCACTTTATATTTTCAAGCTGAGTCTTTAAAACATGAAATCCAGCAAAACGAGGAAATGTTGTACTGCCATGCAATACAAAAGTCCCCTACAAGATGGCAGCAAAAGATATTACAATGAATACAAATGACTAATAAAGTAACCAAAGGGCAATAACTGTGTAATAATTCAAGATCAGAGGTATGGTGTTTGTAAAGTGTACTCTCATTGTGCTTGACCACTATATGAAATTAACTTAAATTGTATTGTATTCCAGTCATCTATGGCCTTGAAGGGAACATACATTGATAAAAATTGTCTTAAGTTGCAGTTAACAATTTATACTTCTGAGTGCTCTCTGGCCAAAATTTTCTACATAAAGGGGATTAGTTGCCATTTTTAAAATGCACAGCTCTGTAAATTCCGTTCTGATTCCAATTCAATAACAGAAATAAAGTATGATCTTTGAAGGGAGGTTTGTTTGTTAGTTTGTTTGGAATTTAATGTCGCTTTAACAGTATTTCATGGAGGCCCCATATTTGAAGGGAGGTAAACAGGGTAGAATGCAGATTCAAAATGTACATTGCAGCACAATATTTCACAGATAAGGCAGTGTGTATAGATGTCTACGCTAATGCTATTGCAGAAAAAGGTAATCAACCTTTCCTGTTTTAGACATGTTCCGAAAAATTTAGCCCATACCTTGCATATTTTAACTTTTTTTTCATCTTTTGTAGAGAAGTGTACGCTTTAGCACCTGCAACTTGTTTATGTTATCCAGTAATCAAGCTGACAAGCCTTTTGTGTTTAATGTCATGGTGGACACCAACTTGATGCCTGGTCATCCACTGGTTATTTCCAGCCTCCCTACCACATTTGAGGACAGTAGTTCCAGACATACCCTAGTTGTCTATTAAACTTGAGCTTTGGTCTAATGGCTGCATATGCAATGCAATACACCCCACTTCTTTGAAAGTGGCATAATAATAAGAGTAGCAGGAAAAATGCTACTAAAAATTTGTAGTCAGGGATTCAGTTATTGCTGGATCAGCTTGACATGGTTCGGTTTAAAGTGTAAGTACTGAAGATTGGATATGAAAAGAAGGCTCTTTTGTCCTTGCTCTATAAAAGATATTCTGACAATTTCAAGGGGCATAATCCAGTCATGCTTTGGTGGATATGGCTGGTTTTAGAAAAGTATGAAGCTCTCTTGAATATATACTGTAAGAGTTATGACATATGTATTAATATATGATCAAAACTAAAGACTTTATTGACTTCACAAGCAATTGTTTATTCGCGAACCTACAGAAAACTTTTCATCAAATCAAGTAGTCTTGGACCATCTTAACTGGTGATATGGGATCCTTTTTTGGACAGGACTTATTTGATTAATCATTTTAGGATGATTTTTGAAACAACTTTATCTATGGGTCGATTTCAGTTTGGTGCACAATGCGGCGAATGCCCCTAGTCTAAATTAAAAAGCTGACATCCAATCTTAAATTGAAAACATATCAAATACTTACTGGTATTCTTTCTGGATATTTGTCCCTTATCTTTGTGGATTCAGCTTTCCTTTGATCTAAGAAAAAAAATGAATAGCCTGGCTAGGAATACAATGATTATAGTAGATCTCATCATAGAAAAAAATCTTCAACAGACATCAAATCTTCATTGACAAATTCACAAAATTTTAGATCTATACCAGTTACTGCAGTAACCCTATGATTCCTATGAAGTACATTGAATACATATTGGGCACACAAGATCCGGTTACAAAGGAAGAACCCATGACCGTAAACACTTAAAAGCTCTTCGGTTTGATTAAATCTGCAAAGCAAGATGCCCAAGGTATTGCCACTCTTTTTGATAGTAGTTCCAACAGTCACAAAACCGACAACAAACAAAAGGCAGACCTATTAAACAAACAGTTTCAGTCAGTTTTTACACCTATGTCACCTTTAACCTTGACTCAGTCATGTCTTTCTTTCTCAGGAACCTTAGCACAGAGTCCTTATCTTATAGAAAATTTCCAGTTATGCCTGAAATCACAGTTAGCCTCAACGGGGTGCAGAAGTTACTCTCCAACCTGAAACCTAATAAAGCAGCTGGGCCATATAGTATTGCTCCAATATTACAGATGATCTTCCAGAAATCACTAGACACAGGAGCCCTGCCAAAAATATGGACATCAGCAAATGAAAAGGTACAACGTAGAGCAGTAAGGTGGGTGAAAAACAATTAATCCACATTTGACAGTGTCACTTGTATGCAAGATGAACTTGGCTGGCAGACACTACAAGACAGACGAAGGACAGCCAGACTAGCCATGTTCTATAAAATTATTTATGGATTAGTTGTGGTCCCATTACCGTCATATCTTGAGAGGCCCGTGAGGATGACTCTTCACATGCATCCCCTCTCCTTCAGACAAATCCACACGTCTGCCAATTATTTTAGATATTCCTTCTTTCCTTGCACAGTGGTAATGTGGAACAGCCTCCCAGCTTCTGCTGTCATGTAACCAAATCTTGAGGGGTTTAGACAGTCTCTGCACCCCCTAAGTGTCCCCTAAACCACACAGGCAGTTGTTTTTATCTTTTAATTATTATCCACTCGACTGTACATTAACACTATTACGCTTTTATCCCTCCTTGCTATTTTTGCTTGAAGTCTCCCTTTCACGACTCTTATAACTTTTATCATGCACTAACGGCACCTGCCGTTTATACCCGAGAGGGGAGTCTGGCAGTATTTAAAGACAGATAGCAGTAAACTTTGGATTAGCAATCAAGAGGAGAAGGGCAAAACCTTAACATCCATTATACACTCAAACATAGAAGAAACTGAATGAATTGTTCTTAGACTGCAGAGATTTAAAAAAAAATGAACGAAGTCATAAAGTGATATTTGGAATTGGATGTAGCAACTAATTTGAAATGTAAAAAAGAAAATTCTATTTTACGTCGGATACTGGATAGTTACACCATAAAACATAAGCTTTTATCTGAGAATAACTAAATGAGACATACGAGTGCTAACTATTTCAAAATGATTCTTATCTAGTACATTACAAAGTTAGTTTGTTCCTGCATGTTATGTGTCAACTATCATTGGCCTAGATATTGCGTAGCTGTCGACACAATTTATTTCTTATCTCAGTGTCAGTAAACAACAATTAATAAAAAGAAGATTCTGGATGTCAAAATAAAACCTGTACTTACCAAAAGTATGTTCATCTTTGAACTTAGACTTCATTTTTAGAAGTGAAAATAAGAAATAAAATTTTCAGTTTCTGTTGTGTCAATTCTTGGCTTTTTTATTTTGATCTGTGACGTCATATCCGGAAAGGAAACTTGGCTCAGTCTAAAACTGAGGACTACTTGTCGCGGAAAACAACAACAATAAGAGTTTATCGATTCAGGAACTTATTCACCAAGTGAATTTAAAGAAATTATCTCCGATATATGACATTGTATTTAAATGCGAGCAACAATTAAATATGTTTAATGCCTATTTTTTTTCAGCAATTCATACAGTTGATTATTATATACATGTTTAAGGTCATCACCCTGTTTGAACTACTCCAATCAGTGGTCATTGAACTAAATATTATAAACGCTTTAATAATTGGCTTATTTGGGTCAACGATATAAAAACATAATGTCACTTGGTTGTGAAGTAGTGGTGTATACTTATCAGCACTTTGGAATTCGTGTTTATGAAATATATGTAACATTAATAGAATCTTTAAGCAATTTTAAAGAAACAACAGAAAATCGTAAATCTTAATAATCAATGAAACCGGCTCTCAAAACCAACTTTTATGACTAGAACAAGGTTGAAAACATCTAAATTGTTACTGATATTGATCAGGTATAAAAATAAGAAATGCATAGGCAAATAGCCGATCAAAACGACCAGAACCTCATTCAGGAGGACCTTGGTGGGCTTTTTGAATGGAGCAAATCTTGACCATTTAAGTTTCATCCTGACAAGTGTAAAGTCTTGTTGATCACTGGAAAGAAAAACAATAACATGTCAATAAGCGAAGTCTAAACTTAATATCTCGCATGCGTTTCAACTTCGCATGTCTGACACGCGATAAATAGCGCCCTTTGACTTCGCGAAGTGAACATATGATATGTTGAGTACCTAAATTGGATCTGTACATAACCATAATTAAGCACCATTAGAAGCAGATGAAGGTAGAACCATTTTGCATTGGCCGACCCTCTGAAAACTGACTAGATGGCTTCCTCACATGCTCTTGAAATTCTTGAACATCATTTCGTGTTAGAGTGCCCCTTGTACATAGATTTAAGAAATAATACAAAATGAGTTTCTTCAGGAACAGTCCAAATTTATATGCAAAACATTCTTCTTTATATAACTATTACCAGCAGTTTAGTTTATACATATTTTATTTCATCATTTTACAATGAAATTGTGTCGGACCACAAGTTCTACCAATATCAGTTTCGGCCCTCCCCTACAATTTTAATTACATATGTTTATTAATTACCAGTTAAATTCTAATATATATAGAGATTGTCACGTTTACTTATAAAGGCTGTCTTTGAAAGAAAGGCAGACCTTTTCAGCTATGCCTAATTATAAAATTACAGATATATAAATTACGATCTATGATACTATTGTAATATTTGGTTTATATCTTATTTAATCTATAATGAATATGATCAGTATTCGGACCTTGTTTTAAATATAAAAAGCAAGCATTTGACTTGTAAAATTAAGAAAAGTTCACAAACTTAGAAATACATATAGACATAAAAATGAAAACTTTCACTTCTAACTCCTATTGGATGTGCTAATAACTCGTTGACTTTTTAAAACAGTCATAAGTGTGTGTGTGTGTGTGTGTGTGTGTGTGTGTGTGTGTGTGTGCAATTTAATGGGCCAAATGCCTAATGGAAAATATCTCAAAATGTTTGTAAAAGTTGTCATGACTGTATGTATGTAAGGCCTGAGATCAAAACGCCACAGCGGTAAAGGTCGACGTAAATTACCAGTCAGCGACTTTACTGCTGAATCTTAGTACAGTAGCATGCAATTAATGGCCATCCCAAATTCCCATTTAACTCTATTTTCTTAAAACTCTCATTTAGATTAAAATACACCTACACTGAGTTCAAATAATTGTAATAAGCTAGCTGCATCCTGTTATATTTCATTCTTAAAAAATGATCATAATCTACATATTTCGCATTGTTTCCCGTACAGTTGTTCACACTCGGTTGATACTGCTATAGTCACTTACTCAGATCGTAATTCAACAAGTTTACTGTTGGGATTTATCCAGAAAATGCTCATAATATTTAACTCACAATGTCCATTATATGTACACAGTGCTTCTTTCCTCCTTCATATCTATTCTCTTTGCACAATTATAAGTTATTTTGATTTTGTTTTAAACACCTTTCTCCAACTTTTATATTAGGTTTTGATTAAGACTACGTTGTGCTCATTTCTTACAAACATGGACATATACATGTGTATACTTTGTATAATGCTACACTCTACAACATAACTACACAACGATGACGGTATTATAAAAGTGCATTGTTTTGTATTTGTATGTCTTTGTGTAACACTTAAATTGTTTATTACATAACATAACAATCAGCACACACATTTACGCAAGACGTCATGATGCTTTATCCTTATAATGCAGACCGTTCTTTATAATCGTGGTATGTGAAACTAAAAAAGTATGTCTTTCTAAAACGAAATTCAGGTTAATATTCAGTATATAAAATAGCATAGATTTGTTTTTAAAACAACATTTGTTACGAAGAATTTTGTTTCAGATTCCTTATTTCAAATATATTGTGTTGTCTAGTAAGTAAAATTATAACAACTGTATATATGTTTAGAAGCAAATATATTATGTCACTTAAATTTTAAAATAGAGAGAGAGAGAGAGAGATTGTGAGTAAAATTAGTAAGTAATTATTTATCCTAGCATGAATTAGGATTTTAATCACAGAGAGAGAAACGTTGTTTTTAGACATTATTTTAGTAGATTTACCATGACATGTCATAAAACATTACTCCTGTTCAATTGCATGTGAAATAGAAGTTCTCGATATAAATTTTGTTAAGACATGATATGTTTCCTACCTCGTGTAAAAGAATTAGTGAACTTTTATATCTGGAGACTATAAAGTTAATATAAATCTCTAACTTCTGATTAGAGATTCTCGATAACGTAAAAACATATTCAAACATTAAAAGTATATATAGGATGTATATGTTACTACTGATTATTTATAATTTCTGTTTTCTAGTAAAATATCTGCTTGCTTCAGTGGACAATTAAAATATTATATATTTATCGAACCCTCCTGCCTTCTTCGACATTTATTATAATCGATCTCTCTTACACTGATGTAAACTAGTCAGAGCTAGAAGCTTTCAGGACTTTTTGCTATCGCTTTGATTCCCTGTGTCAATGTTAACTTGAAGAATGTTAACGACACTATTAGTCATACATATACCGTATACCTGTAAAGAATTGTTTCCCCTGAATAAATCGATATTTTCAACTTGTCTAATCGTGTCTGTAAAATTAAATATGGCGAAATAACTTGTTTTATGTTTACTGGTATATTACGACACACGAAAAATGAACGCGTTCCATATAGTAACATACTTCATAGTGTTCGTGTTATCCGCCGTTTCTGCTTTTACGACAGGTGAGAAGATATAATCATTTTTTTTTCATATGTTTGATGATATGTCGAGGTGAATCTAGGACACTAAAGGATATAACTCCGTCGTATTGACCACTTCTTATCCAACATTTTACATGTTTTTGATTGGATATGTAATTCATGTGTATGTTGAATTATTTTTAAAGCGTATGCTCTCATTTAAAAACAAACAAAGAATAGTTATCTACGAGTATCTGTGTCAGTTTATCTCTCTCTCTCTCTCTCTCTTAGTTTTATCTGTCATCATTCAATCGAATAAACTACAACTGTATTGAATGTAACTGGATGTCTAGTTCTCAATAATTAATGTGTACAAACAAGGATACAGACTCAAATAAGCCAGCAGAACCTTTTCTTAATCATTTTTACTGATATTCATTGATTTATATTAATGTACCTATTGTATGCATTTGTGAATACATACGTATATTTTCACTAAACTTCTCAATACAGTTTCGTTCATAAATGAGTTAACAAATAACTTACCATGTCTTTATTACAAAGAGATTTGGATCAGATCACTTATCTTGCCATATCTTGAGATCTCAGTCAGATCACTTATCATACCTAACCGTATCTGCTAGTCGGGCTCTTGGAACTATCTATACGAACTATATTAATGTCGGGATATCTGCTAGTCAGGCTCTTGGAACTGGCTATACGAACTATATAAATGCGGGGTATCTGCTAGTCGGGCTCTTTGAACTATCTATACGAACTAAAAAAATGCCGGGGTATCTGCTAGTCGGGCATTTGGAACTGTCTATACGAACTATATAAATGCCGGGGTTTCTGTTAGTCGGGCTCTTGGAACT
>JAULCC010511820.1:0-10800 GCA_032358795.1 Nuttallia obscurata | reverse complement strand
CGTTAAAGAACCATAGTTCTCTACAGAAGAGTTCTATGTATCCGCTTCCCTCTCTCTGGGACATCCATTAGCCCTAGCTGGCAGAAAGTGACGTTATTCAAAAAAAAAAAATCATTAACGCTATGCCATAGTGTTTTGCCGATGCATCGACTACTGTTCTCAACTTTGTTTTGGATTTGTCTGGCCTTAATACTGGAAAATTCGGTATGAACCATTCCACATTTTTGGTTGGTTTCGATTGCTTTTGAGATATATCTCTTCTACAGATATTTCTGGATAACTTCATCGTACGTTTCATACTGTTCTTGATTTATCACCAATCGTTTTTCTGTGCTAGCCAGTCTTTTCATAGCCATATCTGAATTGTCTCTCAACTGACCTTTGGCGTCGTTTCATTGTATGTCAATCCTCAACTGACTGAACTGACTTTTGTTTTCTGCAACAGCTGCTGATCCTTCACCGAAAGAGGGCTAACTCTGGTATCGATGCCGATAGCTTCTATTTCCCAGAAACGCTTATGAGTGTCGTTCAGCTGTGAAAACTTGTCTGTTCAAATCTCTTCGAATTAGCTTTCCTACACTAGTCTAGCCCAATGGTGTTAGGCACGCGATTGGTTCTCCTGGCCGCCCTTGTATCTCATCCATTATTGGTGTAATTCTGAATAGTCCGAACCTTGAAGCATGTCCAGACGATGTTTGTTACCGACACTAAGAAACTCATTTCCTTTCAAATGGCCTCACTTATTTCAATATAGGTTCAGTTCGATTGCTTGCAAATTGCCAGTCACATTTTCGATGTTATTTTACTTCCACAGACATGTTCAAATGACCATTAGAACTTGGTTTACCAAACTGCACTGGTAAAATTTTGAAGCTCCCTGTCTTACCACTGATCACATTCAATGTCACATTCTCTGGCTCCTGATCTTTTTGATTCTAAGCTCCAATAGGAGAAAGAAACAAAGCCGCCTGCAACTTATCTTCTTGAAGACAAATTAATGTAACTATTTCTTGCCTCACCATTAACACTTTTCTAGTCTCTGGTCTGTACCTCTAAATATCAATTCAATCCGTGAGGGCGCAGTGGTGCAGTGTATATTGTATTCACCGACTGCTCAAGAGGCTGCGGGTTCATCCTGCCCAGAGAAGCAGACTTAAAAGTATTTCTTTAAGCCAAATGCTTTATTCGAGATAGAATAAATGAATTTATTAAACTAAAACTAATTCAACCCATGACCGACTTCATATATAATACAGCCTATTACTTTCAGCTTAAATTTTTCAGTTAACGAAATGATAAATACTTCTACTCCTGTGTTACCCATAATTAATTTTTTAGACTTTTTAAAATGTCGATCAAGATTGCTTCGTGTTATGATAATACATGAAAATACGTCCCTTTAATGCTATTTTAAACGATATGAACCGTAACATTGATTTTGTTATCTACCAAATATTATAAAAGGTTTTAAATAATGATAGCTTCGGCGATCAATAACCTGCTTTACGAACCAATTGGAAACATTGAAACGTATGATGGAAAACTGAATCATTGTCACTGTACGTTGTGTTAACAGGCCGTTTATTCTCACTGAATAGTTGTTACATTATTTTCAGAGATTCGAAGACCAATATCAATATAACATTAGATCATTATAGTCGATTCAGAAGAATAGACCGTCAATTATTTGTTAAAAAGACGTTACTTACCAAGGCGATACAAACCATGACGTTACTTACCAAGACGATACTAACCATGACTTTACTTACCAAGACGATATTAACCATGACGTTATTTACCAAGACGATACAAACCTTGACCTTACTTACCAAGACGATACTAACCATGATGTTACTTACCAAGGCGATACTAACCATGACGTTATTTACCAAGACGATACAAACCTTGACGTTACTTACCAAGACGATATTAACCATGACGTTATTTACCAAGACGATACAAACCTTTACCTTACTTACCAAGACGTTAATAACCATGACGTTACTTACCAAGACGATACTACCCATGACGTTGCTTATCAAGACGATACCAACCATGACGTTACTGACCAAGACGATACTAACCATGCCGTTTCTTATCAAGACGATTCTAACTATGACGCTAAATACCAATACTATACTAAAAAAGACGTAACTTACCATTACGTTACTTACCAAGATGAAATAGAAAATTCTAAATATTTGCCTAAAATTTCTTAAAGATAGTTGAAATTGATATCTTAATAAATCTGAGATAGCAAATATGTGATTTTTGACACTTGAAACAGTTTTCTTTCAGCAAGTTGCAGAGATAATATGAGTGTAAGGAACGGCAACTCTGCGGAGGAGATTGATATTGACACAAAGCAACAAACCTGTTGTTTATGTAACATGATTATCATGTAGCTAAATAACTTTAAAAATACATTGTTCTGAACGAAAGTTATTTTCTTATAATTAAGGTAACTTAAGAAAGTATGATAATCGGACTTAAAATAAAAATAAAAATTTAATTCAAAGTTTGTCAAAATGGTTGAGTAAAGGTGCGGTCATTTTGAAACTATAGACGTTATTTCCGGATTCATATCATGATTTTTTATTGGAAATGAAAATGTTGCTAAAGATATCGGAAATGATATCATTAAAGCGACAAGTCTCCAAATTTGTTTCAAAATTACCGAAGTTTCAAAACATCTGCCAAAGTTTGTAAATATGAAAAAAAAACATGAATGCAAGAGGTTTCATGATAAAACTATTTTCAGTTATTGTGATTTTTTTACTGAAACACCGTGACGGGTTAAGTTAATGAGGTAAAATTACTAATTTTGAGTGGCTTTTTTATAATTATAACCACAAGTGTCAATTCCAATCATAATGCAGTCATGTTTCCAGACTATATCGCAACAATTGCACCAAATTTCAGATATTCATTATCCTAGGCCATATCTGGAGTGTAGTAGATTTAAGGGATAAGCTAATGGTATTGATTAACAGTATGCTATTAGAAAAACTTAAATATATTAAGTAAGAAGGAAGGTGAACTTGTGAGTGAGTGACTAAGCAAGGTAATAAGCAAGTAAATAAAGAAGGAAGGAAATAAGTAAGCAAGCAAGAAAATTAGGAAGTAAGTCAGTAAGTTAGTAAGTAAGTAAGAAAGTAAGACATATAAATATTTTATAATATTGCCAGATGCCACTGGTACAAATATATACACATAACAGTATTAACAGTATTAGATAGACAGGAATAAATTCACGACAAGCCCGATGTTTCGTTTAGTGTAAACATATCGTAATCCTTTGAATCACAAATTATATCAAGTAACACGACATAGTGCAGAATATTTTAAGGGAGAGTAAAGTATAACGAGTTTGTATTTTTTTTTCATCTTCTTGTTACCTCCCTTGCAACAATAAAATTTTTCGTAATGCTTTTTGTAAACCGTCTTTAAAGGTAAGACAGTATTTTTTCCTTTGGCATACCCCCATAAAGTGGCGGCATATAGGGTTGCCCTTTTCCATACGTTCGTCCGTACATCCGTACATTCCGTATATTTTGTCCGGGCTCTTTCTTTATAGGAATTTGTCATATCTTTCACCAACTGTACACGCATGTTTGTGACCATTATACCTTGGTCAAGTTTGATAGCTTTGTACATCGCTTTTCATATAGAGTCTACGGCCCTTTATTTGTAAAAAAGACTGGAAAAATATATTGTCCGGGACCTTTCTTGAAAAGTATTTGTCTAATCCTCACCATTCTTTACACACGTTTGCGAACATTATATCTTGATCAAGTTCGATAGCCATTTAATTGCTTCATTGCAGTCATTTAAGAGTAACGGCTCTTTATTTGCTAAAACATACTCTTACTTTCTGTGGTAAAAACTTTAAGGTCCTGTGGAAATATTTCTAGTTTGATCTGGTTTACGAGAAACAGTTACGATACATTTATCGGTAAAAGAAATTTCTGAAATAGACATATTGTCAGTGTAATTGATGATATATTTATTTAATTTCATTATCCCCGTATATAAGTCTGTGCGGATCGTGGAGGCTCCACAGAAGAGAACATAATCTTTAGGAGTAGACAGACAGTTTTATTAATACAACGGTCATATGCCTACCAGTACACTTACATACAACCAACAAATGTTAGATGAACAATGACAGGTTCATACAGTATCAAAATACATACATGTGTATACAAGAAGTTAATACATAGGAGAGGATAATGATGTGTAAAACAAGTTTCAAGTTTACAAGTTTCAAGTTTTTTATTCATTCAATCAATTGGGCATTGACAGTCTTACAATAACAACCTATCAGATACACACAAGAACAACATATACATTCTCATCTACCACACTCATATCACTGACATCATGCACACAATATCTGCCATAGTACAATCTTACAATAACAACATATCAGATACTAAGAAAAAACAAAAACAACATATACATTCTCATCTACCATACTCATATGACTGACATCATACACACAATATCTGCCATAGTTCAATATCACAATAACAATATATCAGATACTTAGTACACACAAGAATAACATATACATTCTCATCTACCACACTCATATGACTGACATCATACACACAATATCTGCCATAGTACAATCTCACAATAACAATATATCAGATACTTAGTACACACAAGAACAACATATACATTCTTATCTACCACACTCATATGACTGACATCATACACACAATATCTGCCATAGTACAATCTCACAATAACAACATATTAGATACACACAAAAACCACATATATATACTCATCCACCACAAACATGAACGGAGAAGGTATGAAACATATATGATGCTTAGTACAAGATATTACACAATCATTCCAATTGAATATGATACACCTTTCCATGTTTATGAATTGTAGCATATTTAAACAAGATATGCTACACACGAAATACATAATAATACCAACATAACATGAAAATGTTGCTATTTGTCTAGAGTGATTTTTATAAGAACTATTAACCTATCTTTTTTTTGTAAAAAGTTCAAGGCAGTATATTTCCAAGTCCTTCTAATCTTATATCACGGTACAACCCAGATTCAAGCAGAGCGTGTTTTCGTCTTCAATTACACATAAGTCGATGACTCCGAATATAAACAGCAACTTATAATTTAATTCCAAAGTTTCATAAAAGTTGTCCTTTGCCTCAATTTCCAAACCAATGGAAACATATAATCAAATAAATAAACCGGTAATTTTGTTAATAGCAAAGGAGTTCAGTGTAATTACAAACAATTATTTTCATTTTCATATTTTGCTCATTTTCCATTCTAGCCTGTTTTAATTGGATATAGGCGTGCAAGAAGGTTAATATTCAGGAAAAAAGTTAAACTTTGAAATTACAGAATTGCACAAGTATGTATAATCAGCATTTTGATATTATGATATGCCAGTAAAAACTTGAATCCCTGAGTCTAGTGACTATATATCCTTGTCACTTGTTTGATGATCACACAAACCTGTAGAGAGTAGAAAGCTGCTGAAACAAAAACAAAAACATTCATATTAACAAAACAATATAATTAATTGTACATATAAAGACTATAAAAAAAGCTGGTAAAATTCTAGAAATATAGCATGAGCGATTATTTCCAATGATGATGATGATGATGATGATGATGAGAGAAAGCATGCTTTTATTATAATTCCGAATGGCGGTTTGCAGAAACCTACCCTGAACAAACATGAAAAACACTAATCATTTACGAATAAATATTTGAAATTTTGTCAAACTTTTCCCATAGACAATCCTTAAAGTGATAAAATTTTCAATGAAATATGTACTATGTGAAAAAAATAATCAAAGTTGTCCAAATTGGTTTTACATTGTTTCATTCTACATTTGTATAGAAACCGTATTGCACTTATCAGAATAAAGTTTTAAGTGAGATCTCTTTTATCTTTGTATGCCTAAAGTACCTCTTCTGTACTTAATTCGTTTAGATTCCCATCAAAATTGTCCCTGCGTCACTGTTTAAAGTCTGACCAAAGATTTATTACATAATGACAGTCATATAAAGATGTGTAGAAATGGCTGGATTGGAGTGGCAGCAAGTACACTTGAGCCTGCGATGTTTATTGTATGCAAACAAAAATAGCAGCCAGTATCCTGCGTACAATTTTATATTTAAACCACTTTGAATTACTACCCTGGCAGTATTTAAACGAAACTGATTATTACAGGGCCGTTTTCTTTGAACTTCTTGTATGCTAAAAATTGTTTTCCCATATATGTTTAGTTATATGTTCTGGTCTACAATTGTTTTGCAGAAGTCTATAAAATTGTTCACTTCTTTTTTTCAGCTATAATTAGCCTAAATAAGTTCGATATAAGTGGTATTTGTAGTTTAAAACTTGGTGGAGGGATGTTTCAATATTCTTAATTGCCTTATAAAATACTTTGAAAGCTTCGTATATCGAATTTGAACAACTTTTCGACACTTCACCTGAAACTCTGCTGGTGCCGAAAGTTGAATTTTGGTGGGGTTTTTTCTACAGTTATGCTTAATATATGTCGTACTTCCGCAAAATTTCGTCAAGTGTCGAATGTCGAATCTGGACAAATTTTCGACACTTCCCGAAATTTCTGCACGTGTTAAATGTCGAATTTTGTCTTTATTTTGACAGCAATATTCAGTAAATTTCTAAAGTCGAACTTCCACATAATTTTTTGCAATTATCGAAAGTCGAATTTCAAAATTTTTTACACTTCCTCGGAGTTTCAACGAGTATCGAAAGCCTAGTTTTGACGCTCTGCGGATGTACATCTGTACAAAACAATAACGGCAGGCGAAATATTATTATAATCGAATTCGTACATGAGTAAATTTTCTTCGGAAATTTCCAAATTTAACTGTTTTGTGGGCAAGGTAACTGTGGCCCACATGAGTCAGATACGTACTAGTTTTGCACTACCTTCCTGGGAATTTTGAGGACCGTAGGTGTAAGCGCTCAAAATATATACATTCGTTTATAGCTTAAATTTAGTGTTCAAATCTGTAGGACATGTTCGTCATGTTTCATTTGTTTTCTTCTATAAATATATCCACATGGGCTTATAAGCATACTGGAAATGAATAAATAAAATTTGAAACTTGAAACATAAAAAAATAATGTCAAGATCTTTTAAGGATATTTGAAAAAATCATCGTTTTTGCGCATTGTAAGACCATTACCCCATCTTCCGCGTATCCAGTTGATTAATTGTAAAATCATAATTCTTTATCCTCCCTTTAAACATTCTAAATTTGTTTATGGCTTTTGTGTATTTAATTCGATCCAACGAACCGCGTCTGCTTTGTTACAATGGCATTACCAGGTAGACATCTGTCTGCTTATTTGATCAATCATTCACCGTTAGTAATTCATCTCTCCGTTCGTACAATACACTACTCTACAATATCGCATTTGTTAGTAATATGATGCATCTGGCCAAAAATGCATATAAAAGGAATCATCCATGGATGAAATTGTAGAACGGTTAATTTGTTAGCTTCAAATTAAAGTGTATTTGTCATCGGGCATAGTCTTATCTAAGACCATGTTTGTTTTAGTTTTTACATATTTATTTAAGCCTAATTCATGTTAAACGCATGTGTATGAAGGAATACTTTCGACTTCTTTTCCTGGTTAGAACCAGCACTGGTATCAAATGAAAGTCATGAGATTGCCCCTCCCCCTTTCGAGGCTCGAGCCCGCAACCCCCAAAACGCAAGGCGGACACCATATCCACTACCCTATAGGCGCCCTCTAATTATGTTTACACGTGTGTTCTTTGACGTTCGTCGGTTCCCTCCTCCTTCTGTTCCTCTTTTTGTCGTTTGAACGTGCGGCCTCAGCCTTTGTGGCTGCCTTCTTCGACCCTTTGCTGGCTAGACTTTGGCTGTCATTATTGTTCAGTAATTGCATAATGGACCAAATAATGATGATGATGAATTCGAAGCATTAACGGGTCTCCTGAGTTCTGAAGTCAGCCATTTTCAATTGAGTGTAGTTTGCGTATTATTTATTTTATACTATGTCCATTTTTGTATGAAATCAGAATTTTTGAAATTACTTTAATTTTTAACACAGTTAGAGTTTCTGAGATTAAAGGTACGAGTCTTGCGAGCGGTCAGATGTATAAAATAAAAAAATAACCGTTTACACCTTAACCCACATATCTTCCTTTCGACAGTATTCTGTTCTATTCCACCTGTAATGAGCTGGACGTCGCGATATGACTGAAATACTGTTAAAGTGACGTTAAATTCCAAACAAAACAAAGAAATCTTAATGCAGCAATCATAGGACATATAATCAAAGACTGAGATTTAATATCAATGGAATTGAAATAACAACAGTGTGAACTAAAACCATCCATATTAAGTGTTTCAATTGCTAATCTATCTGAAGGTTAAATTCAATTATCTCCATATGACACCGGCATGACATCAACGTAATGCCCCAGTCATGTACAGGTAATGGTTTATACTTGTCCATCGTACATTTGCGGATTGATAACGAGACAAGACACAGTCTTGGTGCACACGGAATAACCGAGGGAGGAAAATCTTGTGTATTAAAAGTTACTTTCAAATATATGTGGACTAGATATGGCTTTTCACTGTAAGTAAAATTTCTTTTTCACCTTTATGTATTGTTTTCTAGCTGCCCGGGATGTTCTTATTGATTTGTGTAAATCAGGTCGCGGGATGATAAACCTCTTGAAATCGATATTACTAGAAATGAGATCTTTGCTTTTAGATTATTCTTATTTGTAAACAATTGACGCCTCTTTCAAATTCCGTCTGAGTTCTAAATCCTGAGAAAGCTTGTATTAAATCTAAGAGTTTGAGATCTTTACTGAAAATGGCAGCTCACGTCTATATTCATCGCAAAATCAAACGGGACAATCTTATTATTTTTAGGGCGTCGTAGGTATTTCGCGACAGAGAAAATCTATGAGAAAGAGCTAGATGTTAGTCAAATATTTATTCGCTAGTGGCTTTCATCTCAACCACGAAAGTAGAAACATCTTCATATTCATCTTTAACAATTTTATTTTATATCGCTACCGTTGCTATGCTGCTTCTGAATGTACAAACGAAAGTATTACCGAGAAGAAACGTTCGGTGGCAGGTTATGGTTGGCTAACTCAATGAATAAATGATGATTTACTTTGCCAATTATTGAGAGGATCTCAATAGAGCTTAATTAGATTGCCAATAATGCCAGCAGGCGCCAAGGTTATAAAACTTTTAATGAACTCTCTGCTCAAAACTCAGGATTTTTCTCAACTCATAACTCTTTATAGAAGGTTATTCTTTCTAAGGAGTATGTGCCTACACAATGCTATTCATTAAAAATATCGAGATATGTTAGCTTAAACCAATCTTATTGTTCCTGTTTAAACTAAAGACTGAGGTTGAATCTGATTTTTTAGCTGAGAGTCCATTTTCAGATTTAAAACCTCGGGGCTATAAACATTGTTGGGTTTCCTTCAGTTGGTCGATAGGACATCTTGGCCCGCTTTCACGAAACTTGTCAAGTCAATCTCAAGCTCAACTTTAAAACATTCTTCACATTCGGATACCCCCAGTTGAGAAATGATCAGTTTTGGCTTTCACGAACATAATTTCAGTAAGGGTCAACTGAAACGTTGAATTTTTTTCTCAAATATTTGAGCAAGTAATAGAGGAGTCTCAAATCTGAGAAGACTCCGATGAAATGGCGGCCATGTTACGCCAGACTGGCAAGTTTGGAAGGTTTGTTTTTCCATCAAGGGTACCTGGAGATAAAAGGTGTTGAATTTCCCCTCATTTCTGTTTATTTTCTACACACTTGTGTGTGAATAAGGCAAATTGTGCATTCAGTTTGCCTGTTTCGTATGGGTTGATCTCTTCGCGACTGACTAAATGACAGGCTGTCTATATTTGGCCGTTTCTGTGATAATTTTGTAAAATATCTGTGGAAAGTTTAAAGGAACCAATTTGTTATTATCAACCGTTCATGGATGTTTGTAAGCTTTTTCCTTGTCTGTTGTAGTTCTAAACGTTTTTTTTTATGACAAACGCAATAAGACTCGCAAAATACTTTATTATTATCGATTGAGGCTTGTTTCTAAACGCTGATGCTGGACTAAACATTTATGCTGTTGACAAAAAATCAATTTATGAATGGCCATCAATGAATAACAGGCAACTGTGGTGTTCGTTAGGCAGCTGTATGATCTGTTGTTATCACCGCATAGTTTATAACTTATTTACGATCGCACCCACTCGGCATTTTTTAAGCATAAGTAACTTGACTACCTCTCAAAACCTATATGAAAATGAACTTTGTGAAAAGGAAGTTTTCTTAATATTCTCTACACAGTTTATATGACAACACCTGAAAACAATTCAAATTGAAAGGGAACCTTTCAGTGGATTTCAATTATATTTATACACACAATACAGCGATGACCGTAGAACGAGTTCGTTGTGGTTTTATGCACGTAAATCTCGTGATACTCGAGTAAACAGTGCGTTTGCAAAAGTTTTCGAACACCCCTCGTACTTGAAATTGATGGTGAACGCAAGAAATCCTTTGTACTACAACTATTCGAAAGATATCTCTAAATAAAATCAATACGCCGTGTACATTTTATATATCATAAGAACCAGTAAAACTATTGACATATGAGCCGCTCCGTGCGATTTTGGGCCTTCGGACATTTTTATTCTAAAAACAGGTTTCGTGTAAAATAGAAGGAGTATATATTTTTGA
>JAULCC010511709.1:0-10800 GCA_032358795.1 Nuttallia obscurata | reverse complement strand
TTAATATTCGTCATCATTGTGGTCTTCCTCCTATACATATTACCAGATAAATCGTTGATAACATTAAACTCTTTCACGTGATCTTTTCTTATCATACAATGGTGCAATTTACAGAATACATGCCAATTGACAAAATACTTTAAAAATCATTTGCTATTAATGTTCTTCATGAGAGCATGGTATATTGGCACAGTGGGGATAAGGGGGGAATGGGGGGGGGGAGACATGAGTTTTTTTCAAACACAAGCTCTAGTTAATATTTGGTGGTAAATATTTCAGTGGAAATCATTGACTTTTTTTTTTTATTTTCAGATGGAAAAACTCCGAAGATGTCAATGATATCTTACATTCAGTGGTTAATCTACTGCCAAGATGTGGTTAAACAAAAGCCAACACATTGTTTAATGTTGTACAAGAAAATTCAGAGGACTATCCCTGGAAGAAAATAAATCTGATATGGCAGCTGCAGATGAAGAGTTCAGAGAAGTACAGCCAGCTGAAGACTTTAAAACTGAAGTTGTAATGGAAATTTCTAACTCAGATGAAACAGCTGACAATGAATCTCAAAACAGATCTGTAGAGGATGTCAGAAGCATTTCTGATGATCAAAAACTCTTTTTAAAAGTGCTTGAAAACTTGAAAAATGCTGTTAATGCACAACCAGACAATAAAGCTATTGCTCTTCCAAAGAAGGTTAGTAAAGAAACAGAGTTAGTACATACTGTACCTATGTCTTCAATAGCATCTTCAGGTTCATTGGCTGATGATAGCGGAATCTTGAGGCCTGAATCTCATTTAAGATCTGATCCAGAGGAACCAGGAACCACAACAGTGACTGTCTCTGATAAAACAAAGTCTCTTATCTTACAGAAGTTGGCTGTGGCAAGTGAACATGACAAGACAAAGCTAAGCAACTTCAATAGTTTCATTATCAGTAATGCAGAAAGCAGTAAGAACCATGATGGCATGTCAAATGATCATCCAGAATCAAGTATAGTGTATAACCAACAATCAGACTCGAAAATGAAAGTTGAGATTGTGAAGGTAACTGTTATGGGTCTTGAAAACGTTATAGAGAAAGTTAGTGAAAAGGATAATGTCAGTACAAGAAATATTGATAAAGAAAATATGGACCAGCACTCAGACAAGAAAGCATCTACCTCATCCAGTCCAAAAGTTAGTCGCCTTATTGCACCAGCGACACCATCTGTACAGCTGTTTACTTGTAACTTTTGTGACTATTACAGTAATAATAAGAGCTACCTGAAGCAGCACATGGACCTTGTACACAATTCTGATCGTCCATTCAAATGTCCATACTGTGACTATGCTGGTAAGAGAAGCCATGCCTTACGTGAACATCTTATTGTTCACTCCAACGAGCGTCCATATCAATGTAAGAGCTGCAATGCCACATTTAGAAAGAAAGGACACCTTACGAATCATATCAAACTGCACAACTCCAAAAGACTTGTAAAGTGTCCACTGTGCAAAGTGCTAGTGTACGATACTGGTGAAAATGGCCTAGATGTTCACCTTAAAAATGATCATGATACTGAAAGACTGTATGGGTGTGATTTGTGTGAATACATTGCTGCCAATGAACCAGGCATCTTGAAACACCTTAATGAAAAGCATAAGTCAAAAATTAGTTTACACAAGTGTGAGAAATGCCCATTTCATACTGCCAATAATCTAGACTTTGAAGGGCATGTACATGCACATAACATTACTGAAGGAAAAGTTCAAATTGGTAAAGGTAGTCCAACAAAAGTCATTGGAGTTGCAACAATTCCAGCAGGTTCACATAACGTAGGAATGCCAAACTCGACAATTAAAATGAATACATCTCAAGATACACCCAGGAGACAACCTGCTGTAATTAAACCAGTTTGGATTAAATGCTCAGAATGTGGATTCACAGGGCAGGATTCAGAAATAATAAGGAAACACATGATGGAGCATCTTAAAGATCAGTATGGGGAAGACATGGCAACCACAGAACTCTCCCAGTCTCCTAGTCCAGTGAAAACAATTTCTGTACCAAAACAGATCTCAGCAAAACCTGATCCTCCTTTAGTTACCCCTAAACCAACTGTACAAACTCCAATTTTGGTGCCAGTTACAAAGACACTTGATATGAATACCCCTGTTCTTGTACCGGTCAGTGATTCAGCCATTTTGAAATCCTTGCGTGGTGTACCTGTACCAGCACTCCAGTATTCAGCAACAAGCAGGTCAACTCCTGTCCCAATGTTATCAGAAAAATTGCAGGCTGCTAGCAAAAATGTCAGCTATAGTAACATAGTTACCCTAACAGCTTCTCCATCAACAGATAAACAGACTGTTTCAAAAGTTGGGCTACAGTCTCCTAAACTATATCCTGTTGGTTTGATACAAAATATGTCAAAAAATAAACAACTAGCTACATCTGAATCTTTGGAAGGCAAGTCTGTGGGAACCTCTGCATTTCCGACATCTTCAACACATATGCACTCTTCTATGCAGAATCATATTTTCACATCTTCTGGTCTTAGAATAATTCCTGTGAAATTGAATGAAAGAAATGAGAACAGATTGTCACATGGAGTAGCTACTAATGTTACTTCTTCCATCGCAAATGCAGCACAAAGCATCCCGTTTTCAGAAACTGGACATATAAGCAACAGTGGCATCATCAGCACTGCCACTGTCTGTTCTCCGAAAGTTCAAACTTTGCCACACTTAACTCTCACAGAAATACCGATTCCTCGTCCTGTTAACACTCACGAAATACCAAAGCTACCACCAGAAATATTCCAACTTCAGTCACCCGTTATAGCTGAGGAAGAAGTGGTAGAGGAAGTAACGAGTTCAGAGCCACAAGCCACAGAACAACAAAACATTGAGGAAGCTCTTCGCGAGAGTATAGCTAATGTACAGAAACTGATTGATCAGCAAGAAGAAATTCACAGGCAAACTGGTACTACTCCTCTTGTCAAACTTGATGCCAAAGGTATTCCAGAGAAGAATAGTGGTCAAAAGGTTGTCTATTATATGACTCCTGTTGGAAAACATAATACATCTAAGAGCAAATCTGATGATGGATTTACGCATGATACTAATGCAGGTCGGTTTAGATGTACCCTTTGTGGATATACTTGTGAATACCAGCGAACCATTAAAGCTCATATCTGGAAACACTCTGGCAATAAAGATATCTATTACCCAATGTTCCAGAATGGACCACTAAGTATATATGAAGATGGACAGTTGCCAAAACCTGGTAATGAAGAAAATGTAATTGAAGTGCATGAAGAAACTATGAATGAAAGTGCTGCTCATCCTGTACCAGGTATAAGGGTGCTGTCTGAAGACATGAATAGAATGTCTGAAGGTAAAATGCCATCATTTATTGTGTATGAACAAACTAAAATAAGTAATGTAGCTCCAGCATTAGCACACCTTATAGCAGCTAGAACTATGGTTGGTCTCAAAGACAGTGATAACAAAGATGATGCTTCTGCCCCAGGAGAGTCCAATAAAAATGAAAAACACATGATCAAAGTGAATGACAATGTTAGTGTATGTGTTACAGCAGAACAGCTAAAATCAATAGAGGAGTTTGAAAAGAAAGAAAAACCTGTAAAGAAACACCAAATTGAACTTGTCAAGGACAAAATTTTACGTGCTACGCCCTTAAATGCCAATGTAATTGTCGAAGCAGTCCATAGTGTGAATCATTCAGGGTTTACAGGATTAAACAGTCAGCAGAGTAGCCCAAGAGTCACTCCTGGGCCCAAATCACCAGATTCAGGGGTTTCTGAACAGACTTCTACATCAAAAACCATGGATGAGGGATCAGTCTCAAGTGGTTTTATCTCTACACTTCCCAATTTTGATTACATTGCAGATGACAGTAAAAGCAGTTCTAGTTATGGAAAGGACCTAGGTAGAACAAGATCACAAACAGATAAGCTCTATGCAGTGTCCAAAAAGGACGATGAAGGAGCTCCACCTGTCAAGAGAGCAAAAGTGTCAAACCGTGAAGACTCGGCTGTAACTTTACTGTCTTTATTGAAAAAAGGTCCAAATTATAATCCTGCTTGCCCACCAAGGTTTGAACAAGTGCAAAGTACTGATAGATTAAGTGACATATCACAAGTTCCTTCACCTGGACAGGAAGATTCCAACAGTGTAGGAGAATCTGATGTTAATGGCGCAAAACGCAAGGCAGGAATATCAACATCCCTGTTGGCTGTTATTGAGCAGCTGAGAGAGCGTTCAAAATCTGAGCCCGATGATGAAAAATCACAAACAGGACAACAATTAAAAAAACAGTCAAGGAGGCGAAGTCGTAAAAGCTCATTAGAAGACAATGCTCCTGCGGCAGGGATTGACAATGTGGAGGAATTTACATCTGAAGGAGTAGTTAAATTTAGATGCAAACTTTGTCACTATGCCAATGATAGTACAGTGTTGCTACGGCAACATATGCGACTTCACAAGCCAAAGCAGGAATTTGAATGTTCTCTGTGTGAGCATATTGCGGAGTCCAGTGAAGCATTGCAGGATCACATGATTCAGCACTGTAAAGTGCGAACATACCAGTGTAAACTTTGTAATTCAGCTTTTAACTACAAAAGCCAATTGAGAGCTCATATGAGAATGCACAATGACCAGGACATTCTTTTGTGTGATTTTTGTGACTTTGAAACTCGAAGTGTGTCTGCCTTAAAAGCTCATACTAAGAGTCACCTTACCAAACCCCCATACAAGTGTGAATTGTGTAAGGAAGAATTTATTACAAGTTTCAATTTGAGGATTCACAAGCGTGAGGGTTGTTACACAAGTATTGACAAAGTTGGGAATTTTAAATGTGACGAGTGCGATTTTACAACCATGGGCAGGCGTGAAATGAAAAACCACCAAAAGGCTCACATGGGTAGGAGTACAGTGCAAACACAAAAGCGTTGCCCCTACTGTGAACACTCAGCATTGACTATAGAACTAATTCAACAGCACATAGCAGATATTCATGGAGAATCAAAACCACTCAAGTGTGAAATGTGTGGGTTTGTTGCTGTTTCAATTCGAAGTCTCAAATCACATATGAAACGACATGTGAATGATCAGAGATTTGTAGCTCAGCCCCTGGAACAGTATAAATGCAACTTGTGTGGGTACGTATGCCACCACTTGCCATCCCTGAAGTCACACATGTGGCGTCATGCAGCTGATCAGCACTATAGCTATGAGTTCACAAATGATGTCATTAATGCAGCTATTGATTTTGACGGTCAGACGGATGCTGTGGACACAACTCTAGTTCACGTTGAAACATTCAAGAAGTTCATATATGACAAAATGAAATCCAAAGGTCTTGAACACACCAGGGGCACAGAAGAAGAGAGTGCCTTGGCATGTTGCTGGGTGACCTTCAGATGCTGCCAGTGTGGGTTTGAGACCATCAATAAGGCCGAGCTGAACATGCACATGGCTGCTCACTCGGACGTGATAAAGTGGACATTGGATGTGCCTGGTGATGACCAGCTTAAGTCAAAACAGGTCACCCAGATTATGCATGGCTAGATGTCACCATGAAGTTATTGGCATTATAAATTAATCTGTATTAAGATTTTTTTTAATGAAGTGTGAAAATATTGCTGTATTCGTCCAGTTTATATATCTTTTATAATATTTTGTAGTTAAGTGCAGTTTGTTACAGGATTTTATAACAGAAAGGCAGCATCAGCATCCTATTTTATACAAGTTATTGTTACTTCAGTCTTACAGTTATTGTAACTTCAGTCTTATTTATTGTAACTTCAGTCTTGCAGTTTTTGTAACTTTGATCAAACAGTTATTGTAACTTCAGTCTTGCAGTTATTGTAACTTCAGTCTTACAGTTATTATAACTTCAGTCTTGCAGTTATTTATACTTCAGTCTTACAGTAATTGTTACTTCAGTTACGTCAGTCTTGCAGTAACTATATTACTTCAGTCTAACAATTATTGTTCCTTCAGTCTTGCAGTAACTATATTACTTCAGTCTTACAATAATTGTTACTTCAGTCTTGCAGTAAATATATTACTTCAGTCTATCAATTATTGTTACTTCAGTCTTGCAGAAACTATATTGCTTCAGTGTTAAAGTAATTGTTACTTCAGTCTTTCAGTTACTATATTACATCAGTCTAACAATTATTGGTACTTCAGTCTTGCAGTAACTTTATTACTTCAGTCTTCAGTTTTGCAGTAACTATAACTAAAGTCTTACAGAAATTTTTACTTCAGTCTAACAGTAACTATATTACTTCAGTCTTACAGTAAGTATATAATAAGTCTTACAGAAATTGTTACTTCAGTCTTATAGTTATCGTTTCTTCAGTTTTGCAGTAACTATATTACATCAGTCTAACAATTATTGTTTCTTCATTGTTGCAGTTACTATAACTAAAGTCATACAGAAATTTTTACTTCAGTCTAACAGTAACTATTTTACTCCAGTCTTACAGTAAGTATATAACTTAAGTCTTACAGTGATTGTTACTTTAGTCTTACAGAAATTATAACTTAAGTCCAACCATTTTTGTTATTTGAGTCTTACAGTTACTTAAACCTAAGTCTTACAGTTATTGTTACTTCAGTCTTATAGTAACTATATAACTTCAGCTAACAATTATTTTTACCTTTAAGTCTTACAGAAATTATAACTTAAGTCTAACAATTATTGTTTTTTCAGTCTAACAGTAACTATATAACTTCAGCCTTACAGTTATCATATTAATTCATAATTACTGTTACTTCAGTCTT
Organism: Nuttallia obscurata; assembly: GCA_032358795.1. Lineage (NCBI taxonomy): Eukaryota > Metazoa > Mollusca > Bivalvia > Cardiida > Psammobiidae > Nuttallia > Nuttallia obscurata. The sequence continues at coordinate 4,005 of JAULCC010511709.1, read as the reverse complement.
AAAAAAAATATACCTTCAGTCTTGCAGTTTCTATATTACCAGTCTTACAGTTATTGTTACTTTAGTCTTACAGAAATTATTACTTGTACATGACTTTTGCCAGTCCAGAGCTTTGGAGAAACAATACATACATACCTTGATAAAATAATATACATGTTTATTCAGCATATTCACTCACTGTTCACAAATGATTATGAAATGATGTCACAATTATGTGACCTATGACTCCTTGAAACTAGTAAAATAGTAAATAATAGACAAGTTTTATACACATAATTATCTTAATTCAATATAGATTGGATCAAAGTCTGTTGTGTAAACCCCCAAACTTGCTTAATCTAAAACCTTGGTCCCAAAATAAGACATATATTATGATTTTGACCCAGTGTAATTTTGAATCCCATCTATCAACCAGCTTTTATTAAATGCATCTTAAATCAAGTTTATTTTGGCAACTGGAAAACTATATTGCCTTTGGTCACAAAAATGGACACAGTACATGTACATTGTTATATAAATGCAATTTGATTACAATCAGTTCAATGTTAACGACAAAACAGAAAACCGTTTCACGGCATAATCTATATTTCATTCAATTAAATGTCTCCTTAAAGCTAGTAATATTTGTTTGAAATTACTTATCAATGTTATTGTAATTTGTTAGTATGGCTTAGTTCTTGATAATTCTGTTATTCTTATTGTTTTCCCACATGCCATTTGCTAAACACTCTTTTTGGTAGTATCCATTTGGTATTACATAACTTTATATCTTATATAACTGTATCCTTTCAATATTACACATGCATTTGAAATGAATTTTTCAAACTGAAGTGTCATGACATGTAGTTATCTGTGCTATTTTTTTGACCATGCATTTGCAATATACCAAAATAGCCAAAGACTGAAGGAAATTACTGTATGTGAGCAATAAGCAAAGAGCAATCATGTGTTGGAAGCAATCAGCCAGCAGTTAAAATGTGGCAGTTAGTAGTCAGCAAATAGCAATTATCAACAATATCTAACCAAAACATAAAAAATACAAAACAAGGTATTCCATAACAGTGCAAAATTGCTGGTCCTTTGAACGCGAGGTGTTATAAGTACTAAATGATTTGTCTGTACTTCTATCTTGGATATAGATGATTTGTTCATTTATTGTCAGAAATATATATCTACCTGATAGAAGTACAATGGAAGTATGCAGTATTTGGGAAAATACAACAAAGAAATGTATGATTCAATTAACACGCAAATTGTGCTTTGAAAATTGAGTCATTAGGTTGGATAAAATGTTTTTATTGTAATTCTTAGAATTGAAGGTAATGACATTTGCAAGAGTTTTTGGAATTAATAGAAGAATTAACAGTTTCTGGGGAAAAATAGGGCAGGTCAGTCTACCTGAACACCCACATATTTTATTTTCACTGTTCTGTTCTCTGATATAGTTTTGTTGCAATATGAAATTAATGTTTCTAACCATTACCAGTAAGACAAAACAACTCTATTATACCAAGTTTTTATAGCATAGTATATAGCTCTGTGCTAAAAATATTTTTTAGCTGAAATTTTAATATTAGATCTGATCAGTATAAAGGTGTGATTTCTGTATATGTCACTTTGTTAATCCATTGACAGTTTTTAATGAAGTTGTTTGATAGAGTAGAACTGTTTGAAACTACTTGCAGTATATTTTCTGTGTTTACTGACACAGAGTTTGACTTTAACTTGGCTCAGTTTCAGCCATTTCATTTGTTCTAACAATAGCTCTTAGTTAAGATCTAAAAGGCATGGTAATTGTACATTTTCTGGCTTTAATTAAGGTGTTTTATTTATCATATTTACCTGAAGTCTGTTTAAATTGTTAAAGATTTACTAGTACCAGTTAAAGTGAAAGTGAGCTTGCTGAATTATAATGAAATTATTTGTGCAAAAATTAGATATTAACAATTTGAAAATATTCCATATACCTTATTGTATCTTTATTTATTTTCTCATTGCTCTAGAACTATTGTTTTTAGGCACTTATCTTTCTAAATGTATATGGGGAAAATATGTTTAAACAGGAAGATTTTGTTCTATCACATATCAATGTACAGGTAGATACTTTTGTTTACAATTTAAAAAGTCTGTGCCAAAACATGGTAACAACTTTTAATATCTACGAGAAGATCTGAAGCAGTTAGTAGTATTCCTTTGTAAATATATTATACATATGTGTTTTTTGAATTATTCAAAGTTTTTTATGTGAGTTACTAGCTACAACACACTTATAATCATGTATGTTTAAGTTGATTAAATGCTTACACTTGTGTATTTTAGTATACTTGCCAGTATTTGTTTATATCATGCACTTTTCCATTATCAAATGTAGATCAGACCCCCATGAGTATAAAACTTTTGTCATGCTCCATGCTGGTATCTAAAAATCTTTTAATTGCTAATTTTATGCTTCTTCTGAAATGCCAGAATGCATGTGGAGCAAATCTCTGGTGTAGGACTTCCTTTTACATAAGGGACACTTTTGGTCTTTTGGTCTTTTGTTTTTATTTTTGTTAAATGTTTTGTAATTTTCTATCAGATTGTAGGTACAAGGTTGAAGGTTGATTTTCTTAAATGCTTAATGGTATTCTATTGGCGTTGAAGGTTGATTCAACACAAGTTGTTTCTTTTTATAATGTTAACTTGTGTTACACTAATAGGATTATACACCTGTCAATTACAACTGATAATTTACCATTAAGTGCCAGTGAATTCCTATGTAATTTCTGATGTTTAAAGCATCTTTTGACTTCTGATTATTTTGACATCATCTCAATTAATTCAAATTACCAGTGACAATGTGTTTAGGATTTTGATAGGGATATCAGATAATTTTACAAATGTAGATCTAGAGAGATCACTTCCTTAGTTTCATGTCATCACACAGTATTAGTTCTACTGAAGTGTTGAAAAGGACTTCAGCACTATATAACGTATGTTATCAGATATATCTACAATACACATGTATCCTAGTGAGATCACACTAAGCATGACATCATCATATGTTATCTATACCTTATTTAGCCCAGACTATTTGTGTACAAATGTGTTTTGTCTGTTAACTCTTGAGTTTATGCATTTTGTTTTTAATTTACAAAGAGATCACTTCATCCATTCACCAATGTCTTGTTTCATCCAGCATAAATACTTGGGTATTATGAAAACAGGGTCATCATGTAGCCAAAATCTATAAGTCAAGGTCACATTGGACAGAGTTATGCCCCCTTTTGAAACTAATATATTTTAGACAAACTTACATTGGTTATCACTTTGCCATTTCTTAATATATTCATCTAACTTCCAATATATGCTTCAGACAACATTTGGGACAAAAGTGATCACCATTCTACTTTTAGTTAATTTTATCATTCTCTATATATTAAAATATGTTACTTAATAGATTTTTTGCAATAAAACCAGAACAGAAAACTTTCTTGGCCCAAATCTTGCATTTCAGTTTTTTTCTCAAATTGCATTTTGGTTTTTAGTTTACTTATTCTATTATGATATTGTTTTTCAATTTATTATTTGTAGCATCATGTCCATGACATATGGCAGCTTATTAAAAATGGAAGATAAGTTGTAGTTGTCTATAAAGAAAATTAATGGCCTGTAGACAATGTATTGTGTGACGTTTTTAGTATATGATTAAAATTTTTATAGAGCTGAAAGTACTGGTAGTTTTAAGGGGATGTCTCGTCACATTTGTATAATGTAATCACATTTGTATAATGGATTGGTCATAACAAACATACTGAGTTCTGTTTGCAGAACTTCAAAAGTTCTGTTGCTTGTTCTTTCACATATTATGAACTTTCAATGTTTAAGGTAAACAAAAGGTAGTGATACACATTCAGTCATATGAATTGAACACTTCAATTTAACATTAGATCAAGTCAGTTCATCTATATACTAATAACTTATGGCAGTTATGGGTATGACAGTTTGGTATGACATGGAAAGTGA
>JAULCC010511598.1:0-10801 GCA_032358795.1 Nuttallia obscurata | reverse complement strand
TTTAACAGTATTTCAGTCATATCGCGACGTCCAGCTCATTACAGGTGGAGGAAGACCCTAGGGACCTCTGTACACTATTTCAGGCACAGAGTGCACCCGGGTAGAACCATCGACCTAGAATCTACTAGTACTTAGTTAACAGTGTTTTATTTCAAATTGATGAGACATTCAATTTAAGTGTAAACAGGGACACTTCAGTTTCATGAAGTGACCATGTGTGATTTTGCGTTTGATTAAGATCCAATCCGTTTTAAATTCATCCGAATCCATTATATATCATTATTTCCTCAACAGGTGCAGCGTTCGTTGTATTAGCTAATCTTGGTAGATGTTTTATGAAACATACGAGTATAACTAATCCTAAACACCGGTCAAACGGTTCGATCATTTTTAACATAGTTTCGTAATACCATGCATAGGTACATTTGCAACTTGGGAGCATATTGTGAATGTTTCTTTCCGAGATAAGTGCGTACACCAAATCAATAGTTCAACAAACGCTGTATAACACAAACCTGTGTCCATAGCGATGGCTAATACTTCGGCCACACACGCGATGTGTCCACAATGCAAATACGGTGTCCACAACGCTGGTTATAGTACTTTTGTTATTTCTGCCTTTATTAAGGTACTGAATGATTAAATAAAATATAGGTACATACCAACAACTTATGTCATACACCAACAATGTGTATATTTAATGTGTATGTGAGTGTCCACAAAGTCGGTAATGATAGGTAGAGTGTGTGTGTGTGTGTAATAACGTTTTAACCGGGCGGTTTATTAATCAGAGCATGGTTTAATTTAAATAAAATCTTTAACAGTATTGTTTAAACATATATCTATAGTTTTTTCCCTATATAATCTCAGATTATATAACAAGCAACAAACTACTTCAATTAAAACCGCCGGGTGAAATACTGAGTTATCTCTTATTCAAATTACCCCTCTACCGACCTGATTAGAAATAAAACTGATATTTTATCAATTGTTGAAATTTACAGTTCTAATAAGTTAAAAATGCGACATGAATTCCCAATCAGAAGGTATGAAATGAATGTTCAAATTGTCCCTAGACAAATCTTACATTCTCTTGGTATCACGTTGTTTTAAATGCTGTCAGCGTTTTGGTTTAGACTAGCACAATCAACGTTACTGGAGGCAACTCCTATATGTCTGATTATGTCGTAAAGTGTATGATGTGTGTAAGAAATGCATAACAGTTCATGTTATTTTTACAAATATCTACTGTTTTTTATAGTTTTAAGAACATGCAGTTGGCAATTCATACATATTCATAGGTAATTTTGAAAAAGGAATTTACTTTTACGACTTGTCGTAATTAAGCTTCTATTGCAGAAACTCTGATTGTTTTTCTAAAAAAAAACATCTTTTCTCCATTTTACAAAAATACATTCTATTATAAGAGAATGCTACATGTGTATTCATGAAGGTATATTTAAAAAACAAATCGGCGTTTATTACCATTGTACAATGTTAAAATGTTGACCTCTTCATTGGAAAGGCTGTCCTTTGTTTATTCTGTAACGGCGTGGCAGGTATAAAGGTGCTTTAGACCAGCCTTGCTGGGAAGCTAGCTTTTCCAGCGACGCAGTTTAGCAGTGTGCCAGAGTTGCAAGTTAAGCAACGTTTCTCGCAGTTCATGCCTGGATGGGTGACCTCGCGGTGTCTAATCCCGTGTGGGGTGAAATTGTTACAATTCTTTCATCCACTCCTTTTTCCCCTTCTCACTAAAACTCTCAAATACAAGCAGTACAGAAAATAAATATTCTACCATACACTTAAAAACACATAACACTCACTTAATATGATTACAAAAATTAGTTCCTTAGCAAACAAAACTAAACGAAAAAGGTTTCCCTTGGCGATAAAAGACCAATTTGTTTCAGATGCTCTATTGCAAGAAAATCACAACTTAACAGAAACAGATGAATTATGGCTAAAGCAATGGGGTCCAATGGCATTAAAATTTGAAAAATTGTTTCGATATACATAGTGTGCTAAACAGTTATAAATATTTTTTTTTAATTATATTTGATGCAATTATGTATATTTTGTGTTGACGATGTATAAGTCGAAATAAATTATTCTGTCTGTCTGTCTGGCATTTTTCCGTGGAAATAGTACACAAAGTAAAGGCATCGCAATTCTAATAAACTTTTAATTCAGTAATTAACTATCATGAAATAATACAAGGCCGTTTACAAACACTCAAAATTGAATTATACGGAAAAAATGTGATAATAATGCTTTTATATGGACCATAAAAAGATGATGTAGATGTTTTTGATAAATGGAAGAATTCATTGGGGAAAATGACAACAAAAGCTATATTTCATGCGGAGTTTTTAATACGGTTATTGGTGAAGATTTAGACAAGAAAAACGGCAATATCAACAAACACCGAAGCATACACAAGAAACTCAACACAATAATGCACACAAACTCACTCAAAGACATATGGCTAATACAACATCAGGAAAAGAAACAATACACTTGTCACTCTAATATACGGCCTGTTATATTTTGCCGACTAGATCATTTTCTTGATTAAGAAACACTTATAAACTTCATTAACAGTACACAAATATAACAGTGATTGACCATATAAAAATAGAGGACCAGGCGTCCTAAAAATGAGAAATAGTGTCATCTTGGAAAGCGAATGCCAAACCAAAATATAAAAAAAACTATAAACGAGACAATACACATAAATACGTCTGGCCGTTTGTGAATTGCCAAATAACAAGCTTATTGGGCAATACACTGTTTGGCGTTTTAACTTATCATCCAGATAGGGTAAAAATAGTTTTGAAATATATTAGGCATTAAAACATAATGCCCTGATTCAACTCTTACCAGCTTTGTCTTTCATTTTTTCCCATACGAGCTTCGAAGAGGGCATAGATGGTTATTTTCGTTAGAACGTTATCTGGGCAAACATATATAAAGAAGCTAACCCAAATACGTTATGGGAACTTATAAAAGATTCTATTAGAAATGAAACGATTAAATATACATGCAAGAAAAAGAAAACCAATCAAGAACAAGAGAAAAAATAAAAGGGATAGTTATGGTCCTGGTCACAAATAAAATAATGTAACACAGCTTAACAAATTGCCGTGGGGACGGTGGTCTAGTGGTAAGACGCAGGACTCAGATAGAAGGATCCTGGGTTCGAATCCAGTCCGGGCCGTCGGATTTTTCTGGGCTATCTTAGTCCCACACGAACCTCACTCCACCCAGGTGTATAAATGGGTACCTGTGATGGTGTAAGCCAATGGGCCGTGGCTACAATTTGCGCAAAGTGTTGTCGGCCGACTTACAACCTGATGATTGAGGCACAATATGTAAAATAGGGAAGAGATATGTAAAGCATATGAAAAGGATGCTATAAAAAATGGTAAAAAAATAAAATAAATAAAAAACAAACAAAAAATCAACTCATAAATTATATGGAACAATAAAAACATTATAATCGTAAATGTACTTATTTCGTAAACAATTGGTCGATAAGGGCATATCAAATATAAGCAATAGGTATGGTTACAATTTGAGCTCATTCTCATGACTTACCAAGAAACGAAATGTTCTTTTACAATCAAATGAAGTCATCAAGTATTCCAAATGATTTGAAAAATAAACTTTGGGGTGAAACGGCTAACGATGCAAATTTATAACGCGAAAACATTCTCTCAGATCAATTAAAAAATAGACATATAAAAATAAAGGATCTTACATGAGTGCTCATGAAGTATTGGATTTATATTTTGATTTTTTCTAAAGCAATAAAAACAAGACTTGTCGAGTTTTTATGAAAGTTATAAATGTAATAATTCATGAGCACGAATGCAATATTCTGTTAATAACATAACTATATGAAACAGGTAAACGTGTCAAATGACACACAAGCATCTCAATATTACAGACTATTGCTAAGTAAAACGTCACCTGATGAGGTTGTTGCCGAAGTGTCGTCATCGTAGTTTCCAGTTTATTCAGGCGCTTTAAAGAATGTCATAGTGCCAGACCGGGATGCATATATCGTGACGTCATTATAACACCATAATCACAAGTGATTATCGACCCGTGGATATCGCAAAATAAATAATGACGTTATTTCACGCTCTCGCCGTAAGTTATGTTATAAAAGTTTTATATAATCACCAACTTGATTAGAGACAAAAATACCAAATGAAAGCGCAGAATAAATTGGAAAATGAGCTAAAATTGAGCTCAATAACAATGAAATAAAATGGAACAATGTAAACACAAACACATAGACATCACTCTTAGGAATTTTTAATACAAGTATGAAGTGCGAATCATCCTCACAAAAAGTATAAATTGAAGATAGCAGTATTTGCGATTTCTGTTTCATGCGTATTGAAACAATATGCCATCTGTTTTGGGAGTACACACATACTCAACGGTTCTGGAACAACTTATCAACCTTTTTTATAGTATTAATTTCAAAGCAGGCCTTAACTAAGAATTATTATCACATTGAAAAATACAAAACAACAAAATACCTACAAATAAGACAAAGAGCTTTATCACTATACTAGCAAATTTCACATATTTTAAAACAAGTATCTAAAACTGACTCCAAATATCAACCAATTTAAAAACCAAATAATGAAAATAATTAACATCGAAAATAGCTCAGAGCAATAACAAATTAGACGTACACATAATAAAATGGCAACCTTTCCCTCACCTTCTGTTGAATTATCATAAAAACTATAAAGAGCCTATCTTTTAAAAAAAAACCTTTAAAAACGGCACTTCTGACTACAACTTCTCACAACCACTCCCATTATGCTACCAACTCCCTTTACTTTCTACTTTCACCTTTCCCCTCTTGACACTCTTCAAATACTGGGTCAGTCATCCGATATTAAGAAAGTCTAAATTATTGTAAATGTTTTATGTAAATCGTATGGATGAAATAAATTTTTCATAATAAAAAAAACGCAATTTGTGATGTGGGCAAATCCGTGAAGCGCGCATGTTTTCAATCTCTATGTAACCGAAACCACACGTACAGGTCGAAGTTTTAGCTTTAAAATGGGAACAACGCGGCTTGATTTTTTGTAGCTTGGAACAGCCACGGTAAGGTGTAATTCGTCATTAGTATACACAACTACGCATAAAATAGTTTCGATAAAATAAAGAAAACGGTGAGTTATACGAGTATTTTCTAAACATTTACTGTCTTTGTTAACTAATTGAAAACAAACTAGTATTATTTATCTGTGTTGATGAGATTTTATTTGTAATTTGATAATAATTCGTTACGCGCAATGATCCATGTTTATGTACTTTACCCTAGACTCCGTCTACTAAAAGGTCACGAAAGGTCGTACGGTTCAAGCAAAATCAACCGCATTTGACCTGCAATAAGCCACAGGCGCATCAACAGAACGCATAGTAAAGTTATGACGAGGGCGCGTACGTCGTTTATTCTGAAGTGCGCCCGTGCTCATTTGAATACTAGCAGGGGTTAGAGGTTAACTAAAATGATTGGCTGAAAATATTTATTTGTTTGGGTGAATGTACATGACTTGAAAATATTAAACGATCAGGCAAGGTTGATTTTGGGAGTGAAACCAATACAAATGATGTGGCAGCTGACTTATTAACTTAATTAAAGGAAAGAAACTTACGATTTGTACACACAGTGTTTTATTTTGTGTGTAAAGAAAGTAATATAAGCTGACCTGTGTTATCATGATTCGTGAATTTTATCTATTGTTTTGCACTGCTATGCGTTGACTTCGCGAAACTCGATTAGCATGTGAATTATTTGTTTATACATGTGGTGTGGTATTTGGTCAATTTGTTTTGCTTGTCTTACTGACATTTTTGTCAAGTGAACGAATACGTTTAAGAAAATAACATGTTTTACTGTAGAATTTGTAGTATGACAATACCTAATGGTTTACGCGAACATGTGCTTGGCATGCTTCATCGGTTTCAAACGACAGGACGCACCGACGTCCTGCCACCTCGTGGACGTCCGCGTGTTACAAAGCGTGGTCAAGACCGCTACATAATTTAAACACTAATTAGTGCAATCGATTCCAAATTCCCCCTGCTACTGCTGCTAACACACCTGGACTTCATAATAACCAAATCAGTGGGCAAACTGTTTGTTATCGTCTGCGGAATAATGGTTTACACGGACGACGTCCTTACGTCGGATGCGTTTTAACACAACGTCATGATGTCAATCGCCTTAATTTGGTACGTTTACACACTCGTTGGATAAGACGACACTGGAATACCGTTCGTTTTTCGGATGAATTCAGATTTTGTTTATATCGTGCTGATCGCAGGGTACGCGTCTACTGTAGGAGAACTGAACGCAATGCTGACTGTTGTGTTCTTGAATGAGATCGTTTCAGGGGTGGCGGTTCTGTCGTGGTTATCACTCATCACTAATCGTTATTAATAGCCATTTAAATGCTCAACATTACCGCGATGACATTTTGCTCATCACGTCATTCATCTGTTCCATAACAGCGCCAACATCTCGATTTCCTAGCATGATAACACACAGATAGAGGCGTGGTAAATTTTCTTATTACAAACAAATGCTAAAAGTCCTGATCACAACCCAATTGAACACGCTTTGGATATTCTGGCCAGACGAGTGAGACGTCGTCTCGACCCACCTGTTTACGTCAACGAACTTCGTCAAGTACCCATTCAGGATTCGTTTTCATTAAGCAATACCCAATTATATATGGCAGAACTTCGGTGCGTCCTGTCGTTCGAAACCGATGAAGCATGCCAAGCACACGTTCGCGTAAATCATTGGGTATTCTTGTCATACTAAAACTGTCATATATATATATGGGGCACTCACTTAAATGGATTCCTTAAGGTTGAATTGACCCTGTGACATATGGCACTCTTTTCATATTTGACATGTGTTCAAGGGTGCTTTACGTGACAATATTAACCCCGATCATCATGTTTTAAGTCGGCCGTTAACAGATGGTTCAAGTTGTAGCCACTGCACATTGGCTTACACTTTCAAAGGTACATGTACACATTTATACACTGGGGTGAATTTATAAATATATTATTCTCTCAAAATACCCGCGCTCTATTTTATTGTGATTATTAACTGATGTTTAGAAATTTAGTACTCTAAACAATTTATAAGATTGTTACTAAATATTATTTATTAATAACATGAGTCTTTATGCCTGCATCATGTCATAGGAAACTTTTAAAATCGATTTGCGAATCATATAAATTCTCTCACAAAGACTATATTAATAACAATGTAAAAATTAAGTGTCATAAACTTTCAATTCTGTGTTACTGATGCTGATTCTATGACAGTAGTTAAGTTTAAAGAACATGCATATTGAGTTTTGTATTCATCCTTTAATTTCTTTTATTACCAGGTAACGAGCTGCTATTGCATCCGTAACATTCCACAGAATGTACGATCCAATAAATGCGACACTGACTGTGATCCTCAATCCGGTATACCCTGTGGAAAAAAGAACAACGCAGTATCTATATATAGAAAAGGTAATGAAAAACACTGAAACATTAAACAAAAATGAAAACTACGATTATATAATGAACATATCATTCCTTAAATTTACTTTAATTCTACACTTGTTATTTAAATTGAAGCCTGCTTGTTTTTAAAAGATCCTATACCAATTAAAGTCATGGCCGAAAAGCCTCAAAGCAATTTTTTCATTGATTTATATATAATTATCCTTATTATGTGCTCCTACAAAACGGTTTAGTTAGTACTTATACTTTGGCTAGAAATACTGCTTGAAGATCAGTTTAGTTCCAACATCATTTTACAATTTTATAAAACTTTGAAAATTGTCAACAGATATATCAAATATGTCCTCCTTTCGCTGTGATCACAGCTTAACATCGGTGTCGCTTTCCTTATGTCACGAGATTTCCGGGCCCATTCCTTTGAAGATCACGTCCCGGATTTCTGACGTCATCACGTTCACGCATTTTCCGTCATAGGTATAATATGGTAGTCCTACAATAGCACGATAGGCGACAGATCAGGCATCTAGATGGCTAAGTAACGATGGCGTAACACGATAATGGTCTTCGTGTGATGTTGTCTTCGGAGGTCTGGTCCAGAAGTTGAAAACCTTACTGGGTTTAATTAGTAGCTAACGATAAGAATAATTCTATTTTTGCAGTTTATCACTAAGTTTACAAACATGTTTCAGTCTGAGCATGATTATCATAATAAGCATGATGGACTAAATATTATCTGTCGCCATGGCAACAGAGTATTAGAATATTGTTTTCACCTTTCTTAGTTTGTGACTGGGTCTTCTTTGAAATTAGCCAATTCCTTAATCCAAGTATTTAACTACAATAACGAAAACTCTGTTAAGTGCTAAACTTGAGAAAGTTTTATAACAACCGCTCCAGATCGAACCGGTTCTATCGGGCACGGGTATTACGTAAAATTACGGCCTTGAACAAACCATTACATTTACACTGAACCATACATCGTTAGATAAACACGTTAGAAACATAATGTGTACAACTATTACTTAATTTGAAATATCGGTATTTTCACTTTTTATGTGTATTAATTAGAGTTTTTGATAAGACCTGATATTTTTGTCTTGTTACATGCGTCGTCTTCTTAGTATATCATGCTTCTGAACTTATCCATAACCATCAGGCTACATCGACTACATACACTAATACACATAATAAGACACTTGTAACAGTGCACAACATTTATTGTAGAAAAAAGGCTTGTGTGAATTGTGAATTGCATTTAATCCAGTCTAAGAGTTTTTGTTAACTATCTGTTATCTATTCCCTCTATTGTAGTTCATTATTATCCATCAAATACCAAAGCAGAAAACGTCAACTATTTATGCAGAGCGTTTCAGCCGACTCCGACAATAGGATATTATTGGCAAAATTGCAACCAAGGAGGATATAAATCAATGTGCCAAACAGGTAAAACATTTAATCTGCGTCTTTTAATACGGTATTTATATAATGAACCTTCAGCATTAAAACTGCATGATGTGTAATTCAGTACCTTGAAAAATGAATATATATACATGTATATTAAATATATAAAAGAAACATGCCATTTAAAGAGATATGCGTGCATATCATGCGCCGCTCTGCGTATATACTGCAGTTAAAACCGATAACAAAAATAGCAGACGTATTATTTGACCAAATTCGTACATGCGTAATTTTTTGTCTGGAAATTTACGAATATAATTGTTTTGCGTGCAATTTCATTGTTGCCTTAAATTTTGACCTAATTACCTCAGAATCAACAGAAGTCGTTAAGTAGTCATGTTCAACTTTACTGGTAATTTTGAAGTCCGTAGGTTTAGGCGTTCAATAATTATAAATCGTTCAAACTAGCTCAATCGAAATATAAAAAATCCCGAAATTAGCACATAAGCTACATCTTAAATTTCGTAAATACTTTGAAAAATAATACGGTGACATATCAATTTCTGTATATTTTCTCTTTATGTATGACATCAGCTATACACGTGTGGAGTTGTGAAGAAATGCTTGTGTCTAGTTTTTAAATTATGCACGTTTATGTGCAATATTTTTTCGTAAATCAGATATTTCCATGAATGAGACCATTTATATTTTTTGCTAATATTTGCTTTTTTCTGTAATTTCTTTCTGTGTGTACATGCAATCTTTATTTGTTTTACTCAAGCGTGTTATCTGACAGAGTCATACGGTTGGTTTTGTGCAAAAAAAAACAACAACAAAAAGTTCGAAAATATGTATCATAAGTTATGTACAGAACTTGGTTTTTCTTCATTCGAAAACATGCAAATTATGCCATCAGTCATATTTTCTAAAGCCTGTTTACAAAAAAGTTAGTACTTTGACCACACATTTCTATTTTATCATGATGGTTATATATGTTTGATTACTACTTCTGCAAAAGTTCAAGCATTTCTTACGTCAAATTCAATTAGGCACGTATCCCTTTAAGACGTATTGTACTTAAACAGTCTATTGTGTCTAATATAAAAGCAGTCTCATTTTGAGTAAGTGTTGAAATAAAGAGGTGCACGTATTACATAAGAAATATAACATATAGTGGATTATATTTTTCTCCGAAACCAATTGGTTTGATCAAGTGAACATATTCGTTATAACTGTGTAAACGGTCATTTAACAGTTATTAACATCATTATTTTGTCATGTGGCTAATTAAAAGAGTGCATTTAATTATTAAAAATCGAATTATTTTTTCACGCTTGTAGGTAAGTGTGTATCTAATCACATAAAGTCATTTAAGAATCAACGGGTTATATTAGTTGACTTGAACACATGATTCATGACATATTTACACGCCAAAATATCCCATACTCTAGTAGTATATACTCATTAAACCTGTTGAAAGACATACCTTGTTTTTATTTTCTCAAGAAGACTATATCATTAAAGTAATGACAATGTTAAATGTATTTTCTTTAAGGAGTTTGAATACATAAAACCTTGATTTTATTGATATTGCATTACATTTTATGTGAAACAGTTTTTTAATGTAAGACATCGCTCTAGGGTACACCTTATTGCAATGTGTTCGCTTTGTATATTTTCTTCTTAAATACGAGGATCTGCAAAGTGCTATGTCAAATGACATTGACTAAGGCATAAAAGTGAGAAAAAAAATTCACTTTTATGCAAATGAATTATTTGCCAATGGCATAATAATGGTCGTATATACGATCAATGGTGGTTAATATCAAAT
>JAULCC010511487.1:0-10801 GCA_032358795.1 Nuttallia obscurata | reverse complement strand
CTTGTCATGGACAAGAGGTCAACTTTTAATGTTGAGCCCTGATATCCCTTAATTTTCACTAACTGATTAGAATAATCAAGTTAGTATGAATAAACAAACTAACTTGGAGATTTCCAAGCTATCTGTATATTTATTAAACCAATATTGTTAGGTTGTTTTTTTTACATTATCTTAAAGTAAACCACTGTTTAGGAGGATATTCTATAGACTTGAGTTCAGGCATGTAGCTTGCAATTAAGTTTAATATGCTCAGAAATCTTAGCAATAAAACTCTGGAAAAAAATAACATAAAAGGAATTAAAATTCACACCACTGATTTTAAACTGTCTCAATATGCAGATGACCATACAGCAGCTTTTAACAGGTCTGATATGAATCTATGAATGAAACTTTAAATGAACTTTACTACTTCTCAAAATACTCAGATCTTAAATTTTGACAAAACTCATGTGGTGTGGACAGGAGTAAAGAAATACAGTAATGAGTCCATCGAGTCCATCAAAAAAAGATGGAAGCTTTGCTGGGGAGTGAACACATTTAATCTTTTAGGTATTAGATCTGATGTAGACTTAACCAAAATGATTAAAACAAATTAATAACTTTGGTTTCCGCCCAAATAGGGGAGTTCACTATAACCAACAGTCTTCACACTTCAAAGACTGATTGGAGTTTTGGACAAGTTAAATCTTGGAAGTGTAGATATATAACACCACCAGGAAAAATAACAGTTATCAAGTCACTACTATGACCCATTTTTAATCATTTACTTATTTCACTGCCTACTCCAAAAGAAGAAATTGTAAAGGAAATAAATACACTCTTCTCTGACTTTTTATGGCATGGTCCAGAGAAATTAAACAAAGTGTGATAAACAATATTGGGAAAGGAGATTAAAAATGGTGAATCTGTAAGCTTTCATTCAAGGACTAAAATTAATTTGGCTTAGGTAAATTATAAAAAGCATTTGCAAATGGAGTAAAATTAACAAGATGGAAATAAATATGGAAAGATTATTAACATTGGGACTAAATTATATCAACACTTATAGATAGGGTGACAAGTAATTTTGGGAAAGATGTTTTGAAGTCATATCAATGTCTTATTTTGAATTACATACCTGCGTCCACTGAGCAGTTTATAAACACCAGTATTTTACAACAATGACAAAACAACTGGCGGCAAATTCATATTCTACAAATCATGATAAAGAAATTGTATCTATAAATGATCTTCTTGATGAAATTGGTATATTTCTTTCATTTGAAGCCTTCAGTACAACCTACCATACAAAAGCAAATTTTCTTCAATATACTGGTCTCATAGATGTAATAAAAAGACTTGCTAATAGACAAAATCATCAACAGTTACAGAAACTTTCCTATCCCATGATCCCACAATATATATAAGTCATATGTAAAAATGTCAGAGGTTCAACCTTTTTATATAAAACAGAAATAATGACAGCCCAGTCTCAAAAACTAAATGGAATGTTTATCAAATACAGGAAGACGAACAGAAGAAATGTACTTGTCACAATTTAAAATTCAACTACAGCTCTCAGTTTTAAATAGCTACAGACAAAAATTAATCAGAGACTTCTTCCAACAAAAAAAAATATTATTCTTTTTCATAAAAGAAGCTGATAATCCATATTGCAGTTCACGTAGAGATATTGAAACAATTTCACACAAGCTTTGGACATGCCCATGCACCAGAACTTTCCTCAAAGAAGCTTCAAAATGGTAAACATCATAAACTCAATTATTCTCACTACCTGAATTTTATTTCTCTGTATTGCAAAATGGCCAAGATAATGTAAAGTTTTTAGTGATGTCTGTTGACATCTATTCATATATATCGACACACATGTATCATTTATAAATATATGCTCTATTGATGGACATTAACACAGTGAATCTTTTTTTTTTTTTCAAAAAATATTTTTTTTATTACATCAGTTCCTGCTCATTTAGGTTTTTAAAGAACACAAGTAAAGAGCTTAAAGTTTTACTCCTTCTACCCATTATGTAAATAATTACTTGATAAGGATATTTTGGTAATCAGAATTATTTTATTACAGTAATTACTATAATATAAATACAGCAATCATAACTATTGTAATTCATAATGAACTATTAAATTATGTGAGAATAAAGTATCAAAAGAAAAACTGAGAGAAAGAGTTAGAGAGGTTTACAACCGTGTAAACTTAAATAAAATGACTACCAAACTCTATGTACTAACAAACATGTTCTATATTATTGACTTATGATATATTGTATGGTATGTAGAAGGATGGTTCCCCAACCTTCACATATCTAAATCATGGAAAACAAACGGGCACCAATGGGTGACACAAACTCGAAATAAAAAGAAAAAAAAGTTTTATATGAAACGTAACAAGACAAATTATTGAAATTATAAATCGATCTTGTGTCGATTTATCTTTGTATGGACATATGTATTTTGTAAGAAAAGTTCAAGTAAACTAAACTATCTCTAAAAGAAGTGTTTTTTCTTTCAAAAAGTAGTATTAGTGTAATCTCAAAACTAATGGGTATCTTCAAGACTTTTTAAAATTACGAACCAAATCCTTTAGATATTTCTAATATGTGGTCACTTACGGGTGGTCAAGCTGTTTGAAGCTCGACATTGGGTTCTTGATTCTCTCCCTCAGTTCCTGGGCCCATTTCAGTCCTCCTGTCATCTTTGGCATGTTCTTGTGGATAGGAATCTTGCCCTTTTCCTGCTTGATCTGCATCTGGCTATCATAGATCTCCTTGGCGATGTCAAGATCCTTGTTCATCATGGACACAAGGATCGGGTACTTCTCCTCAAAGTCCTTCTTGATGAGTGGCCTTTCCAGAAGTGTTCCCATGATGTCAAGAAGCTGAAGAAAGTACAATTAAAAACATGTACACTTTTTACACATGAATCTTGAATCTTACAGATACTAGAAAATATAAGACTTATGACATTTTTTTGATCTTCATTAAATAGGTCAAATGATGAGATACAGAAGTTTCTATGAGTCAAGTCCAATAGACAGAATGTACAATAAACTTGTCTTGACCTGGATTCATGATTATAAAAAAAAAAATTGAGCATAATCATTCTCATAAGAACTTGACTATGAATGACTCCAATACATCACACAATAGATCTAATCTAAACTAATGAAATGCAAAAACAAATGAGCATTAGAATGAGTTCATGCTCAAGAAAGTTTTATAATCATAGGCATAGGTTGTCCGCAATGACAGAACAACTGTCAAAAGGGAGTCTATTGTCCAAGGTAATCAAACTTACTTGAGCATCAGGACTTGTCCCTATTCTCAGAAATATATGGCTGCAATTAGCTAAAAATAGTTTACATAACGAATGCAACTCACTGAAATGCATAATACTAAGATAGAAAATGATTACATGCTCAAGAACATTTAATAACCTTGGACTCAAGGTTTGTTGCTAAGACAAATATTTTTTAGTGATCCTTAAAACAATGAAGTCCTGAAGGTTTCATACACAAATATTAGACAGACCACGTGAACAATTTTTTGGGGGTCAAGCACTTTACTGTACTGGGAAATATGACCAACCTTGTAAGCATTCTCTAGCCCAGAGCAGTCATCAAATCCCTGGCAGATGATAGTGGCCATTCTTCTATCAAAGTCCTCAACACTTTCCTTGAAAGCTGTGAACTGGTTGATGAATGTCTGAAATAGTTAACATTATGTAAAAAAGTTGTCTATAAAAAAACTTCATTGCTCTATCACCTCTGACTGCAATGTCAATGTTTTGCATGTTTACAATCACAACTCATTTTTCAACATTGATAATTTTCCATGTACAAAGGAAAGTAAGTTTTCATAAAACTGATCTACAATGTTTAACAGTCCCATGCCTCTCTTGAAAATTGTGATATTTTGAAAGTGTTACACTCTATTTGAATATTACGGGTTTTCCAGCTTATACAAAATGTCTCATTTGATATGAAAGTAGCAAAGTCTCAACCATAAGGTATCAAATGGCTTATGTACTAGTTCTATTTGAGTTAGGTCTTATTTACCTCGGGTAACACAATAAAATTAGGAGGACTAATATTATGACAGATAAGGTGGTAAAACAACCAAATCTACATGGTAGAAATTTAAGCCTGTAAATGTCAGTGATTATAAATACCTAAAATTTATACACTTTTTATTATTCAAACACAGGTAAAACTAAAAGTGAGACATGGACTGGCCCTGAGAAAACAGCAGCTTTAAACAACCACTAAATGAATAAGAACAGTCAGCTAAGAATGTGATATCATCAAGAGTTTTCATTCACAGGAGTTTTTAGGCTGAAATGACTATTGTAAATAGAATTTTTATCTGCTCAAATTTTAAAATCTGTTGTGTAATCAGACTTTTTCACAAGGATCTGTTCTTCTGGCCTGCTCAAATCTGCCACTGGCTGGCTCAAATCTGCCACTGGCCTCCTATAAATTTTCAAAGTGACTACCCTGATTACAAATAAGTATGTGATTTCAGAAGAAATGATTGTTTCAAAATTAAAGCTACAAAATAGTTATTTCCAGTGAATTTCAAAACTCTACCAAATCTTTAGCTTCAAAAAAGCATAAAGACAACCAATATGTGATTTACTGTTTTTCGATGAATTTCTAAAGCTTACCGAATCTTTTGGATCCAAACAGTCATAGTTGGCTTCTGTGAACACCTTGTATTTCCCCTGGAACTCTTCAAAGATGTCCAACACCTGCTGACTTAGAACTTTACCCTTGATCCCGCCCAATTCAATCTTCTCCAGTTTCATGAACTCAAGTGCAGTTTCCATCAGCTCCTGTAAGTAGAGTTGTCTAAATATGAACACATGTAAATAAGTAATGTTATGGTTTAAATAAAAGGCAGGTGCATAATTCCCAAGATGTTTTGCACCAAAGACAAAAATCAAGGATGCAAGGATAGCAGAAGCCAAAAAATTCTGACCTGGTCAGACAAATCCTAGATCATACATTTCTTCTTTAACAATAGCCATTTTTCCAACTGATTTAACTATAAGAGCATGTTGTCCAAAGTAAAACTGTTATTACTAATCACACTTCAATCATTTCTCTGTGAGCACAGTAGTGTAGTAGATATGTTACTCTCTGCATTCAATAGCTTGGGGTTTAAGTCCCCAAGTGGGCTATTCATCTGACCTTTATTAGACACAAAAAACTGGTTCTAATAAGAAAATAGACTAGAATATGTTGTTATAAGCCATAGATTTTTAACATTATAAAGCTAAATAGATAAACAAAAAATGAACCTTTATATACATACCCTGACAACCTCAGCTCTCTCACAGAACTTATCATAGCGAGCAAAGACAAGTTTTGGGGCAAACTCCCATTCCTTTGGTTCCTGGCCTTCCTTGAAGTAGGTCTTAAGTTTCTGTCTATGGTCCTCATAGGCTTCTTTGAAGGCTTTCAGAACATCACAAGCTTTCCTCACTTTGTCAATTGTCTCCTCTACCTCTCCTTTGAACAGCTCGTGAGGCTCGAGGAAATTGGTGGCCTAAACAATGAGAGGATACGACATAAGTACTGTAAGAAAAATAATCTTTGTAAGATTATAGCTTTTAAAGTGACAGGTTTATAAATAAATGAAAACCTTACCATTCTTTCTTTATATGTATAAGGAGTAAACAACTAGATGTTTTGGTCAGAAGTATCTATTTTATTTTTTAAATACCAGTTTCCATGACATTATAGAACATGATATAAATTATAAGGCAGGTTGTTGTCATTGTGGAAAAAGTACCCACTTTGATATTTATAGGCATATACAGGAAGAACAAGATGGGTTTTAGTGTAACACAGTGTTACTAACACTTGTGTAGCTCATGTTGTAAGAATGCAAAAGTAACATTTCCAAACAATATAAGTGCAAAATGGAGTATGCCTATGACTGTGTAATATGATCTTCAACTATTGGTTTTGAAATAAAAAGATTAATAACAAAGTGAAGTTTTTGGATTGACGGACAAAGAGATAATGAGATATATCCCCTTTTCTTTTTGAAC
This sequence comes from Nuttallia obscurata, assembly GCA_032358795.1. Classification (NCBI taxonomy): domain Eukaryota; kingdom Metazoa; phylum Mollusca; class Bivalvia; order Cardiida; family Psammobiidae; genus Nuttallia; species Nuttallia obscurata. Next base: position 4,732 of record JAULCC010511487.1, on the reverse strand, counting down.
AAGCTCACAAAAACTGGTCTATTCTGACATTAACTCATTTGCACATTTTCATCCATAGATATTGTATTAAAATGTGATTCACAGTCCAGAGTTATGAGATTTACATTAATGAGGAGTAAGCTGTGGTAATATGCATAGACAATACATAAGCAATTTAGGTTTACACCAATCACTAATTGTAGATAGTTTACAGGTCTTTTTCACAGTTAGTAAGATCATCACTGATAAATTTCTCTTTAAAATTCAAGAAATTTGGAGAGAAAAAACGAACCCCCCACCCCACCCCACCCCACACACACACATACACAAAAGAAGGTAATTATGAAAATACCAATCAGTGAGACTGAGAAAGGAATGGTTTAAGATCTGTTGTCCATGTGTTTGTCAGCAAACACCAAACCACTGCATCACAGACACAGTTGTGAATACTTTTATTGAAAATCTCCATATATGACAAATGATCTTGTAACAGACCCATGGCTCAAAGATTGTAAAAAGGATTTCAAAGTTATTCTAATATTTTTTTAATATGGATTTTGATGGGTCATATTCTCCTTATCAGCCAATAAAATCTAGTTTTATTCAATTCCAAGTCTGATTAAGTTTGATAACCTCAGGATTATAGCTTACACTTACTATTTTGTAACAGTGATTTACCTAACACAATTTATTGACAAAGAAGTTTGATCCAGACAAAAGACACACAGGCCATACCATTTTAAGATTATGCAAAACTGAACATGTCATAACAGGAATGTTAGAGACCACGAATCTTGTAGGTGATATATAACTTTATGACAATAATTTACATGTGCTGAATATCAGGTAATCCCCCCACCCCATGAATAAAAAAACCATTACACTGTTTTCAATTAATCTTCTAATCTATTTTTTTTTAAATCACAGAGTGTTCATATCAGTCTTATGTAACACTAAATGAAATGCTTATTATGGCAGTTTGTTGGAATGGTTCCCAGCCTGTACTGTTTTATTATTTATCAAATGTCTGGTCTCCAAGAAACTCTTGGCAAATATTGCTGTAACACACACAAGCTTTTCTTTTGTATTGGCATGACCAAGGGACATTGACGTTAATCACATCTATCAATAGCATTGGCAATGATCCAATAATCAATGTCTACCTAAATACCCCAGATCTTAGTTCTTCACAAAAAGAAAAAGAAATCCAATATTACACATTCAGCACACCTTATAAAATATTAACATGTTTGTCATATTCAGTGTATGGTATAAAAGATAAACTTTAATCCTTTTGTAAATCCTAGTTATTGATTTTACTTATGTAAAACATAAGACATGTAAAGAAATTCCCTTTAGTGAATAGAATTTTTACTTTGAGATAGTCATAGCTAAAGATAGAATGTTTAGAATATAATCCATAACTACTATATCACACATTTAAACACTACAGCTTATAAATGCAGTTCTAACTTATATAATATAGTTCAAAATGAATACCACCAAATCAAGTATCTAATGATAAATAAAAGTCAATGAGAACTGGGCTGTAAGTTTTATGAATTATTTTGTGTATATCAGTTATCCAGATGTGTTGAATATTTGTGTCCAATGTACAGTACCACTCTTGAATTTTTAAGGATAAACTTTGAACCTAAGGCCTCTTTTTAAAAATATCTTGACTGAAATTCCACTAAAACTCAACATTTTTTTAGATATTCCACGTTTAAAACCTATCAACAGTAGCTAGTTCTATGTCCAATTTATAATTAATAATGAGGCTGTTTAATATGTTCATTTACATCTGTTCTAGAAGTTCATAAACTCAAGGGGACAAAAGCGATTTTTGACAGATACATATTTATGAATTAGTTAAACACTTATTTCATACAGCAACCTTTTATATTTGAAAACAACAATATGCTGAATATAGCAAAACTCGGACTGAAAAGATTTAAGTAAAATACGCCTTTAATCTTACCATTTGGATGATCATGTTACAGATTTCCTGGAGCAGGACGATGATGCGGGCAGGAGTGTTGTAGTACTCAGAGTTGGCCCATACCAGACACAGGGCGTTCATCATGGGAGCAAACATTTTTTTGCTCTCATCAAACTCGGCCTGCTCGTAGTCCTCAAAGTGATGGCGCATTGGCTTCAGGTACATGTTGATATCCTGAGATTCAGTCAAAGCTGAAACCAGACAAAGCATTGTTTTATTTCAGCATCATATAATGGTTGTTGATCTGGGTTGGTAGTCACTCCAACACATTTCATGTTACATAGCAACTTTCCCAGCTTTTCATACTGGAAGATGAACCAATATTTCCCTAGATAGATTACCATGATCTTCCCATAGCACTAGATAGCTTCCTTGCATGGAATATTGCACGGCCAAAGCAGTATTTGAACCCACATCCCAACAGCGTAGTAAAAGGTTAAGTGATTTAAGTGAATGATTGTTATTGAACCAATGAGTCAAATCCCCACCCCCACCCAGCTTCTACATAAAAAGATAGTTCAGTTAAATGATGAAGGATGAATTAGATCATTGAAATTATATTGAGCATAAGGATTTTCATGGGCCAACCACAGATGCAACACGTTTTTTCTTTTTCAGCCTATGTACTTTATCCCATTATCCCATCAATCTAATTTTAATTATGTCACCCCCACCACACACACACCATCCTGCATTACTCTGAGTTGGTTTCATTGAACCTCCAACAGAATTTTAACACTTACTTCATTTCAAAATTGAAGAAAAAGCATGAACATTAAAACACCCAGGATTTACCTGTAGAATCACTGAAAGATTTAGGGCTCTTACCAGTGCATAACTATGTAAAAGTCTTCTTATGCTTCATAAATCTATTTTACTACTTTTTACCTGCTACAACATCCCTGAATGTTTCCTTGAATATAACAAAGTAGCTACTGCCTGTCTTTTCCAACAACTCTGCCATCTTACGAACTTTTGGGTCACGTAGCTGAAATGTTATACATAATTTTTTTTTAAAAGACAAATACAATATAACAAAGACAGATACAATAAAGCAAACAACATTTTTCATTAAACCCAACTGAGCAAAAAATACAAATCTAATATGATCAAACTAGAACACTGTTTCCATCTAGTAGCAAGGGCTACTTTTGTTTCTCAGCAATACTTCCATTTTCTGTGGAACACTATGATGCCCATTTTGAAATCATAGATCATCAAAAAGAAATAAAAAAAAGTCAAATATTGGACAAAAGATGATAAATACCTGTTCATAAATGCACTCAAGATTTGACGCCTTGTTCTTCCAGAACTCCAGTTCCACAAAAGGGGATGGATTCAAGCCTTCCAATAAGGGCTGAGCAGAGTCCCTTTTGAGTACATCTTGTATCTGGTGCGTCCACTCAATCACCATGGACTCAATTGTGTGAATAAGTGCCCGGTCAGGACCATCACCACTATAAAACATTGATGGGATTCACAACTGATTATATTACATATTTATATGACACATACCATAAATGTTGGTAAATATCTTAATTACAACAAACCAGATGAAACATTTTAAATCATTTATCAGCCTGATCTGTTTATGAATTACAAAAGTCTACGAAAATCATTGCATGAGTTACAGATATTTCTACCTCTTGCAGTGTCACAAGTCAGGTGTGTTAAAAACACTGGATTAAAAATGCATTTACACTGTCTATTTCATTGGTTTTTCAATCTTTTTTAAATTTCTTCTACTATTGCAGTTATTATGTAGTTAGTATGAAAATCATTAACAACATAATTGTATCAAATATTTTTTATTCTGATCATTTTATAACTTTTTCTGAAATGCAATCTCGGATCTTACATTAAAGCTGGTTTTAATTAAGAGAATGATCTCTTTTGATTAAAGTACTATCACATAAACAACTTCTTAGGGTGTATGTTTATAAAAATTTTACAGTCTTATTACTTAGGTCAGAAAATTTAACTTTTTAAAGTTACATCCACATGAAGTCCATGTAAGTCTTTAAACACACTTGCTGTTACTTTGTAGATAACTCATTAAAATTGGCAAGAAGAATGGAATGGAAGATTTAATTAGTCTGATGACTAAAGTTCATAGGACTTGTGGTAACGTTTCAGTAACATTGTACTTTCAAAAGCCTAGTACTCACTTTTCAATCTCAATTTCATGAACTCTGTCTGCTCCGACAGGCAAAGGCAACAGTGTCTTACCCTTGGCTTGACCAGACACTACAAACACATTGCCTTTTAGGTTATGAACATGGCGAGTGACATCCTTTGACACTACATTAGGCCAGTGGTCATGGTTCCTCTCATTTGAAAGCAATGGAACCAACACCTGAAAAGTTAAGGTACCATAACAATATTAAACTGTTCTCATAAAAAAGTTTAATGAAAAAAGACTTTATATCAACTGGTTAGAGATCAGTGACGGCCGTGTACCAGTGGCTGCTGTTGGCATTATAGATGTATATAAGCTGTTTTTTTCATGATATTTTATGTAGCCATTCTGATCACTGAAAAAATTTCTACAAAGAAGAGGGAGAAACTTCAGAAAAATCAAATAGCAAATGATAAGAAAATGCCAACGGCTGCCACTGGTATGCAGCTGTAACTGGTCATCGACGAGTATATGTGACACATGATATATTCTCTTTCTTTATTAAAAATATAAACCTTGAAACTGTGCAAACATGTCTAAAACTTATTCTTTTGTTATTGCATGTGAAACTA